>UFQX01000642.1:99265-259314 GCA_900497675.1 Arapaima gigas
GGGGGGCAAAAAAGGAAGGGACAGTGGGGGGGGGGCAGGTTATAAACCACTCTTTGACTGGTTAGCTGGTCGAAGGCAAATGGATGAGTTTACTGACTCTTTTGTTCTGGTTAGATGCTTCTATCTTAGTAAAAAACCCCCAAATAAAATATTAACTGCTGAACTATTAGTTCTTTAAAGAAACACAGCAACAGATTAAAAAGACTGAAATTCAGCTTTTTTTGCATTTGTATATAACGATTTCATTCACCTGTTCACTAAAACATCACGTTGCAGAAATTCCAGAAGAGTGATGCTACTTTCACTGCAATTATGACAAAATAGTAAAAGTTTCTTTTTACTAAATATTGCTATTAATTGTTACAAATCAATGTAAGAATTATTATGTATTAAACAAGAGTTGAGGTTTCCAAGAGAAATAGGTTTATAAAGATCACTGGCTTTTTCATATACGGGTAGCCCTGCACTGACTTCCCATAATGCCCTGCTTTTAGCTCAGATATGAGATACGGCGGTGAAGATATTTTTCCGGTTGAAGCTGCACATTTTTGAAGATGCAAACACTTAATCTGTTTAACTGTATTTCCTTCACTTGTCTGTTTTCAAAATGAGCTTCCTGCCGAGTGAACGGAGCAAACGATTCCACACCCAGCCATCGGTTCGCAGTCAGACACAGCAGAAGTGTGGGACTGGGTCAGTTTCTCTCACTTCCACAGTGTCTACAGCTCCTGCCTAATGTTTGTGAGGGTTTGTGAAAAGTGGCAAGATGAACAACATTCTGCTTCTATGAGGTAAATCGGTCATTCATATCATTCATTTGACATTTTTGCGTTGCGTGAAGTTAATAAAAGAGTCTTAATAAAAATACATCTTGTAACGTATTTTTTATTATACGCAATATTTGAAACTTTTATATCACTGACCCAACAAATAAAGTGAAAATGGCCAGAGGAAAATGAATGATGTTTGGACATTAATACAGTCAACATTGAATAGGAGAAAGTGGTGAAAGTAGGAAAAATGAAAGTGTGCTTTTATTGGATTTTTTTTACTGTGGTGCTGTACAGTACAGCACTATGTACTATAGTAACACTTGTATAGCCTAATTTAATGTGTGATGAAATTAAATAAATGAAATAAAGTCAATGCTGCAACTGAAACATACATTTATACAAAACAGTGAATTATATGCAGAAAACAGAGAATAAGGAGGCGATGTGACTGGATCAGAACGCTGCTACCGGGGGACTAGGGGGGCCACACCGCCTTGAACACACTAACAATAGAGATGGATGGATGGTTCTTTTCTGAGATACAGTATCAACATTGTTCAAAACATTCTATGCATTAATTAAGTTATTTTCTCCAAAAAAGCTAAATAATTGTACTTTTCCTTATATTATGCTTTAAAACAGGGTTTTTCAATTTTTAATGACTTTTTTTTGGAAAATTTTTGCAATATCCGTAAAAGCCAAAATCTACAAAACCAACGTTCGCTAAATCAAGGATGAACTGTATTTTCAGTAGATATAATTTTAGAAGCTGTTTAAAAGTTAGTTAAAGGTAACAAAAGATTTAAAAATCCTGCGACAGGTTCTGGGCCACAATGACCTACGTAAGATGAGTCATCAGTGAAAATGGAAAAAACAAAAGTCTTTTTCATTCGATGCTTTCAGAGTCTAACTCCTGAATAAATCAGGAAACATTTGTTATTAACCCTCCCACGCACGCGGTAAACTGTCGACGACTTTACACACCTGGGGCCAATTTGCTGATTTTGCAAAACACTGCAGGAAACTGAGCGTCTGTTACTATCGGCTGAGGGTTTGAAATGCAAATTAAAATTAAAGTAAGTGAATTTTGAAGGCTGCTTGGGGCGAAAATGACCCCAGGTGTGTATGGAAGAGTTAAGCACTTCTTGACTGTGGTGTAACCGTTGGATTTGCAGACTGCCACTTCCTGCTCTGTTGCTACGGTGAGGATGTGCTGTATTTAACTTTCAATATTCTATTAATTTTTGTTACTTCTTAATACAAAGCAATAACTGGAATGACAAGTTCAAATAAAATTTGTACGTTTTGAAGTGGTAGCGTGAATAATGCAAGTCAAAATAATGCAGAAGTATTGAAAAACGTCAACATTTTTTATATATTTAAATCAGGCTTAATTTTTTGTGCCATTTTTCTCAAGGAAGCTCTGGGGACAGGAGAACAAGAAAACCCCTCCACCAGATACCCATCACACACCTTCCCCAGTTGTTTCTAGCCTCTGTCTACATCTATTTTTTGGTCGATGAGCCTCCAGTGAAAATGTATTCAGATGCATCACATATTTTACTGGAGAGACAGTAGAGGAAGCGGAAGGTTCCAGATCAGGTCTGTGTGTCTGAATGAGGTCAGGTAGCCAATCTACGCTGGTTTTTATCAAATCTAAACCAGGCATTAGACTTTTCCAGTATTTTAGGTAACTCATTTTTAAAATACTTTGAGAACAATTTGCCCCCTTAAAGAGAGGAATTATGAAGCCAACGATGAAAGTTGCGTGTTTTTTGAAAGGAGAAGAGAAGGCAATTTAGGAACACTGATCTGATTCTGGAGACAGATACCATTTTCTCACATGTGTGAGAGTGAGAAGCCATGTGGACATGAATCCCAAGGAAAGAAAAGGGTCCCCGGATGGAAACACCACACCGGCAAAGGAACAAAGCCCCGCATTGAGGACCGTGATGCTGCACTCACTCTATCCCGAAAATCCTTGAGCTGTGCTTTCCTGGCAGCCATGGCAACCGCTGTATCTATGGAAGCAACAACAGCGTCAGTGTGGCTCTTTTCTGCCCAGCCAAAATTCATAGTCTTGCCTCATTATGTTGCCCAGATTTTATCTAACATCAACTTTAGGTGAAAGACGCGGTTGGTGACTTAACAGGGGGTATGTCAGTATAGTGCGAACCAGATAATCCACAGCTTGCACAGCAACATATACAGTTGTGTGTATAAATAAAGAATGTTGCCTGCCAAATGCTGCTCACTAAACAACTGTACAATTTCTTGCTGTGTTTTTGAAAGGTTATTACTGTATACAGACACACACAGATCTCTCTTCTCTTGAGCGCTCAGACAAAACAGCTTTCATTTGCTTCACATTTTGCTGCAAAATGATAAGAAATGCGACAGACCTAGAACTGCACTTAATGTTATGGACAACTGAGTGAATGTGACTGAACGAGACTTGAGCAGTGGCGCATGAAGGTGGGTGGTTGTAAGACAGCCTACATCTGATCATTAGGGTGGCTTTAGAGGCCATCTTTATCTGCGAGTGGCACCATGACGGGGTAGAACTGCATAGGTGGCGACACACTCCCTACATGGCGAGAGCAAGAGGCGAGGTTGGTGGATCTCTGGGGAAATGGAATGGTGGGAAATCTTTTGTGCCACAGCACGTGACAAGATGGCCAGGTAATGGAGTAAGACTGTACGACATGCCTGGGAGACTATTTACTGCTAATAATGTTCTTAATTATTATTGTTCTAAAGTGTGATTACTAGCAGTTGGCACTTGCATTTACCCAGAGTCAGCAAACTCATCCTAATTATTTCATAATATTTCAGATAAAAAATAAAACAGAATAAATCATCCTAAAAAATTTATTGTACACGAATAAATACTTTTGTAACGTATGCAGTTAAAAACGAAAGATCAAAAGGACCTTGCTCTTGGCTCATGGGTGTCACATTGTAAGGCCTTAGTGAGAACCCCTTCACCCTTCACCCCTATTATGCTGTCTCCATTAACCTCAGTTTTTATCCATGGGAATACAGGGAGAAGGTTAAGATTATATAGAATCCCAGAATCCAAAGTCACAAATCTGAATGTGTGAATAAATACCTACTGGAGGCTACAACATGCAGCATTTCTTTTGCTTTACTCAGAATGTTATTTTTTCACAAATCTCAAGCTGTGCTCGGGTGACAGTTCCTGCCACTGCCATTCGGGGGCGTTGTCGGAGATTGCGACAATGTTGAGTAATGCGTGTGGTACCTAAAATCAAAAGCGCTAAATCTATTGAAATAAAAGCCTGCAAAATAAAGGGCGGTAGATGTTCACGAGCCCACACACTCATATGAGGCCAAGAGATTGTTGTCCCTTCTGAAAAAGCAGGTCGGATTTGGTACAAAGATAAAAAAAACCACAACAGCTGGTTGGTACAAATATAGTGCAACTTAAAAACCAGCGATGGCTGGTATGAGCAGAAGACAGCTTTGGGCACAATCTGGAGGCAGGATCGTGACGGGACTGCGGGGTATCGTGACCTAAAAATGAACACAAATAGGAGCTGGAATTTAAGTGGCCCACGTTTGTTTTTACTGGCCATGTGGTGTTGGCACATGGTACACCCTGGTTACATGTCATTTGGTTTGGCTATTCTGCCCCCCCGGGTAACTGGGTAACATAGTGAGGTAAAAGCCAAGTACTTCAAGAGCTGACAACACAGCAGTTGCCAGTAGTCCAAGATAAGTTAGTTTTTATCATTAACAATGAATCCATCCGTCCTTTTCTGCTAAAATGTTGTGTGGTGGAGGGTCTTAGTGGTTCACACTCTATCCTGGAGCACAAGGCGTGAGGCAGGACACATAATAATAATAATAATAATAATAATAATAATGATTGTCATCATGAGGACAGATGTACAGGCTAACTGTAAATGAAATAAAAGCAGTCATTTTTTCGTAATTTTGTGTTTTTAAAAACGGCACTTAAAATATCAATTGGTTCTATTTTTGACGATATTGAATTGGTTCTGTAGCCAAATAGGTCCAATTCCTTTGTCTGAGAGGGGAATAAACTGGTTTAATAAATTTGACAAATTCTGCGTATTTTAACTGAAGTGTGTAAAGTGTGTATGGATTTTGGGATACTGAAAACTAATATGACCACTAGAACAATTCACTGGCTCTAGTTTAGAATACAAGTGTTAGCAGACTCCTACCGGACAATAACCAGACCAGCAAAGAAACGTCGGGATGAAAATGCACAAGGACACTGTACATGTATGTTATTCTTTAACTGTATATACTGTATACACATATACAAAATATGAAACTTAATTTTATGGAAACTAGAGGCAATTAATTATTTTAGTGGTCATACTCGTCTTCAGCATCCCAAAATCCATATAAAGAAACATTGAGGTAAGATACATTGAACTTGTGAAAATTTGTACACCAGTTTGGCAATACTATTACCGTTACTACTAAAAAAAAATATAATAATAATACAGATGATCCCCTGTGTGAGTCAGCTCTATTTCTCCCAACTACTGTGGGGTTCCAACTGAAGCAACCTGCTTTTTTTGGACCCTGGGATGGCCCACTGACACCCCCCCCCCCCCCCCCCCCCCCCCCCCCCCCCCCCCCCCCCCCCCCCCCCCTCCCCCCCCCCCCCCCCCCCCNCCCCCCCCCCCACCCCGAGACTAGCTGCGTTAACTGTGCTGGCGGAACAGAGACACGAACACGTGGAGACGGTTACAGACTGAAGGAAACCAGCACGAGAAGAAAGGTGGTTAGCAGTTCATTGACATCTTTTATTAGTATTTTTTCAGTGTTTTAAAAGACAACGAGGAGAAAAGAGGAAAAAATATGATTAAAAATAAGACAGTAGAAGTTATACAATGATATTCAGAGACACGAGTTGTTCTCCAACTATATTCAGAGAGATTTTACAGACTGCAGCAAGATTGGAAGCAAAGGAAAACACAGGAAAGGTTCACAGCTGAATGTCTAAAGCAGGCAGTCAAAGAGTTAAAAGCTTCAGCATATTTACAGCACAGTTGATAACAGGCGTTTCCTACCCCCCCGTGGTACTAAACAAACCCACAGATACCATATTTAACATTTCAGCTGGTTCACTTTATACCACTTCTGGTCACTAATTTTTCCCCTCCTATAAAGCCTATATCACTTTCCATCAATGAGCATCACCATTTTCATCCTACAATTCTCTACAGTGTTAAAAAGAAAAAAAAAAAAACTTAAAATCACACCAGTCAAATTTTCACTATGTTAACATTGATTTAAAAAAGTGAGGACTGGTGCTTTCACCCTCTCCACTGGAATATACAAAGAGGAAAGGGAAGGACAGCAAACGTCAATAAAGGACCAGTAATATGGACCAGTTGGTTGCTGCTTTTTTCCTCTTACACTCTACACACCCAGCAAAAGATGACCTGACCCACTCTGTCAAAGTCCATCACAGCATATCTGCATCAATCCTTGCCCCCCTCACTTCCTCTTTAAATCAACAATACAAAATTCCCATCCTCCTCACTGCTAAACATAGCAATGCTGGGAGTGTTGGGAACACCATCACTGTGTGTTCAGTGCACTTTTCTCAATATAACCTCAGAGGTTATTCTTCATCTCAGGCACAAAGCAAAACCCACCAAACACTTTGAAACGCTCTGAGAAGTAAAGGTTTGCTAACCTTGAGAAACGCTAAAACGCTAAACGTTCTGTCACACATTTGGTCTCCTAGTCTTAACACTGAAACTTAGTAAAAATGGACCACTGGAAAACAGCTGGAATTTAAGCAGTCAAATTCCCAAAAGTAAACTCTCACATAGGTATGAAAGTTGCATGTGAGAGGATCTCCGGATGCCTCTCATCTGTTCAGGTGAGGAAAAACCGGCCTCAGCGCCACCCGGCGGGGGTAAATAACCAGAGAGTCTGGTAATATAAGCACATTTCTCAGTGATGAGAACATGGTCCAAACTATGCTGCACATCTACACAGACGTGGATCATCTGGATAGTCTGGAGTTTAATTTATTTACGCAGAGGCCTGCTTGATGCCTAGGCACTGAAGCCAGACCTGAAGCTCCAATCACTGCTGGTACTGGAAGGGACCTGGCATCTGCACACCGATGCTGCAAATGGAGACGGAATCACACACTTGTGCTGTGTGTGTGTGTGTGTGTGTGTGTGTGTGTGTGTGTGTGTGTGTGTGCGTGTGTGTGTAAACTCATCATCTGTGCTGAAGGGTGAGGCAAACCCATCAAAGAGAGGGTTCGAGATAGTGATGGAGCAAACTGAACCTGCATGCAGAACGTTTCAGAGACAGACTCCATCAGCAAGTGTCATCCAGAACTTCTCGCTCCTCTCTAACCGAAGACCCACTGGCTTCGTTTCACTAATAGTTCTTGCGCTTGAAATCTGACATCACGTGACAAGGATGCTGGGAAAGGGCTGGAAAACATCAAATATTCACAGAAACAGTCTCATGGAGGGGACGGGGAGCACGGATGCTTGGGAGCCCTCAACAGCGGAATCTCATGCAGCACTAAAATTGCGTGAATGTGCTCATCGTAATTATAACAACAGAACCTAAAGACATCAGATGACTGTAAATCAAAGGTTTTCAACAAATACAATAATACACGTTACCGTTTATGTACAGTCCATCCTTGATTTCCTGGACTATATGAGGGGTGTCTAGATGCGGCGAAAAGTGTCTGATAAAATGAAATAAAGTCAGTACCGTAATTGAAACATACACAGTACAGTGAATTATATGTGGAAAGCGGTGAATATGGAGCCGATACGACTCGATCACAATGCTGCTACAGGGGGACTAGGGCGCGCTGCACTGCACCATGGAACTAAGAACGGAGACAGTTTTTCCTCAAAGTATAAAAAATTTTAAAGCATTATTTTAATACATATTTTAAAACATTATAAGTGATTTTCTCCAAAAAGCTAAAAAATTGTTAAATATTTATATTTTCCCTTATATAATGATTAAAAATATGTTTTCCCAATATTTCTGATTTTTCTTTTTTTTTTTCTGTCGAATATTTTTGCTATGGTCTGTAAAATCTGAAATCCGTAATATCAATCTCCACTAAATCGAGGATGGACTGCATATATTTTCAAATGGGCTGCATTTGTACAGAGCACTTTTGTTCACAAAAATCCTTTAAGCATTATATTATTTACTGTTATCTCAGTTGTATGGTTTCAGTTCCAAAATTAAAGCACGCAAGGATGACCCAAAGATCCTGACCAACAGGGTTACTCAGAATCTGCTCTCTGGAAAATAAAAGCTGGCATTATGTGGCTAGTTTTAAAAAAATAACATCTTCAGAATTCAATTATAAACTAAACAAAACATTTAACGTGAACAACATGTTTCCAATATACAGGCTAACCGCATTAAAATAATCATTGCACTAGTCCTCTGGGCAGCTCAATATAAATTAAAATAAAACACAAACAACACACAGTCTAATCATTAAAATGACTGAAATGTAATAAATTGACATTAAAATCAAAACGAAAAAATACTGTAGGAAAAGTGCAAAAAGTTGCTTTAAAGTCTAAATAGTTTCGTATCATTTTGTTTTAAATAAATAGTCTTAGTCCAAGACATAGCTTTAGCATATACATGTATGTACACCAACTTCCATAAAGAACAGCTCTGGTGTCTTTCTTTGTGAAGTCGCAGTCACAGTAATGTCACCCCACCTTCTTGATGTGTCCCACCCCACCCACAAACCCTGAGGCCCCCCTTCACATGACGCACACACAGAAATTGTTCACCTCATGCCACTACAACACGGCTGGAACAGAAGACAGAACTGCATAAATACTGCACTTGTGGACAAATCAAATAAATAAACAAAACGAGAACAAGTGAAGTTGTGTGGAGTGAATGCTGTTCCCCGGCCTTTTCTGCCCAGGCCTTTGATAACCACATGATTTCATGAGAAAGTGCTCAAATCCAAACTGATTTGTGTACCAGAGCTGACTGGGTGATTTTTTTTTCTTTTGAAGGAAGCTATTGCATTACAAATATTAAAAACGGGATGCATTTTAGCAAGCCTCCTCCTGTAACTTGTACCCTAACCATATCAACAGTGGACAGGGAATAATGGGTTTTGGCTTCGACCCCAAAGCTAAAGCTTAGACTTGGTCCTGTGGTTTCCAAACCCATCGGTTAGCTATAAACTTTGATTTAATGCGACCTGGTTCTCATCTCTTTCAAAGGTAAACTACAGTGAGGTCAGTAAATATATATGAATGAGCACAGCAAACTGTGGGTAAAGTTGGTCCCTTAGTTACAGCCAGCAGGGGGCATATATCTCTGCTTTCAAGGGAAGTACCACCAGCGGTTACAGAATGGTAGCTCTTCCCTTGGAGTAAACTATACAACTCCCTTTCAGAGACCACCCTCAGTGGTATCAACATCCCAAAAGCAATCAGCCAGAAAAGGAGTGCAGAGATGAGCTCCTCGCATAAACCCACTGCCTGCGCAGGTAAAGCAAGGATCCCTCTTTACTAGATCTGACCCACGCTGGACACTCTCCCCCACGCAGACACTGGGTCGGGCCTCGGGTGCAGTGCTGTGCTGGAGTTTTGGATGCTGGACGCGAGAGGTGGGCACGTTGCTGTGAGCAACATTTTCAGGAGAAGGAGGCTCAAATCAGAGGCAAGGGCAACGTTCGGAACAAGATTCCTATCAGGCCTGCCCTGAACCCCTACCCTTTGGCATTTGCCACCCCTCCCACCCCCCAGACTGGGTGCCGGGTTGGGTTATGTTGGAGGAGGAAGGGGAAGGGGAAAGGGGGCAGCAGGTTGCCTTAGCACTCATCAATGTTAAGGCAGATGAACTCCTGAATGCACTTCTTATACTGCTGCTCTGTGGGACTGCTGCTGGGGTATTGACCTGGTTGGCCGAGGGGGCCTTCTGACTCCCGCATCTCCTCATTCATGCGTGCAAGACGCAGCCTGCAGTGGGGGAAACAAATAAAAGGAAGATAAAAAGATAAGAGACCAAAACAGCCTTTTATTATGACTATGCCAACTGGAGATTTGATATACGAGCCAAAGGAAATCAGTGAAAACTCTGGCACAGCTGCATGGGGCAGTAAGAACTTACAAGGTGACAATGTCGGCGTTGGCTGCCTGCACTGCGATGCTCAGCGGGTCCTGGCCGTCATCATCCCCACACGTCTGTGTGGCTCCTCGCTTCAGGAACAAACACACTTGTCTAAAAAAGAGGAGCAGGATGGGAAAAGCTCAGCAGGAAAAGGTGGCAACTTGTGCATATTTCCATGCAGAAAGCCACAGGAGAGTCACTGGCTCATTGCCCTCACTATAATAAGAAAACCTCATAAACAGCTATCTGAACTCTCACTTTCTAAATATTCACAATAACAAATTGTAAAAAATTGTATGCAAAATGCACTATGCGAAAGGAAAACCAGTTATAATGAATCCACATCAGAAAAAAATTTCAAAGCGTGCGCTAGCAAAAATGTTTAAGTGGCATGTGAGTCCTCGTGAGAGGATGTCGTATTAGGAAGTACAGTCTTCCCTCAATAATCAGGGGGTTAGGGGTGCAAGACCCCCGCGAATGCAGAAAACCGAGAAAAAAACTTTAGACTCCCCTAACCCTTTACTCTATTCATAATAAATTTCTGTATGTATTTATGGTAGTAAATGATAAAATAGATTAATAATACATATATTTTATGCATTTATGACTTACTAATTTGGAAAAAAAAGTTTTCTTTACATATGCATATCATCTGTGATTTTTGGCAGTACGCTGCAAATCTCCAAAAAATTCCCATTTAATTATTGATGGCAAACCCGCGAATAACCAAATCCGCCAAAGTGGAACCCGGGAATATTGAGGGATGACTGTATTGCTTTAAGAGACTGAAGCATTATGGGAAATGAATGCCAGAGAAGTGGCCATGTTGGCAATTTTATTAATTAGCGGTAAAAGTTATGCAGATGGAGCGAACAGAAACTTCTCTCTGTCAGTTTTTCTGATATATCTATGCATTTGACAGAAAGCACACAATTATGAGTTTGGTCACAATAATCACAGCTTGCTCAGTGGATCCATGTTTTGGTTCATTACTGATCAAGTTAAAAGTGGGAATTACCCAGGAGCAGTAACTGAGCTTTGGAGTTACGTTAAAATTCCCCTAGGATTTCACACCTCAGTCAGAAGTAAACAGGAAAGATAACACTGCAGTCATATCTCAGCTGTTCTCCTAATAGGATAGTGTCTCATCCTTGTGTCATTTAAACATGTAATGCATTATCACTGTCATCTTCATTACATTTTTAAGTTAAAATATCTTGCAAGAAACTGAAAAGGCTTGTGAAGAAATTCCTGGTGGACTGTTATATAGAGGTTTAAGAATATTTGAGTGATATTTGGAGGAAATGGTTGGGGGTTTGGGGATGGACATATTATTTATGATTTCTGGAAGAGTTCTGAGTTATAATGCTAATCAGATCAATGATAATAAAGTGCTGAACATGAAGTAAGTACTACTGTGTGGTTTTCATTTATTTCAGAGACATTATCACATTTACTGAGATTTGCATGCCATTGGCAGCCAGGGGAAAAGGACTAGGACCCCAGCACTTACCCTGTGTGCCCGAGATAGGTGGCATGGTGCAGGGGACCCCTCCCCCGTGCATCTCTTTGGTTTACATCCGCACCATTCTGGAGCAGGAATTCACAGGCTATCAAAGAACCCTGAGGTGGAAAGGCACACATTAACTTGTTTACAGTTGGAGTGAGCAATTCATCATCACCTATTGTTATTTACTATTTATAATGAACAGCTCTGAGTCACAGCAACATAGAGACAGAAATGGCACACCAAGAAACTGAATACATCCACATAGGTAAAATAAGGGACAAAGGTTACAAAATTTCACATTTGGTCATACAGAAGGTTCCAGAATGAAAGAAGATGTTCTAGAAGGGTGTCCAGATATCGCAGGATTCTTCTGAATTCTCCTGCAAATCATACCTTTTTCTAGCAGAACAGAGTGAAAAACCTTGGGCATCCATGTATGTACAGAGGGAAAATACTTGCTAAGTATATAAGAACAAATCAGCCTACACTCCATAATGTCATCACAAAATCAGGGTTGTGGTTTAAAAAAATAAAGAGGGTACAAATCAAACAATTTCAACATCGTTCACTAACACATCTGCTTTTGAAACTACCAACTACCAATAATCCAAAACAATGACAAAAATCCAACAATAATGAGAACATGCCTTTTGACAGTTCTGGCCAGACATAGTTGAGGTAAATTCATAAAGCTAGTTGCAGATGTGGTTGGGGGTTTTCACAGCAAGCTGGCAGGGGCTCAAAAGTTTCCTGGAAAGAACTGGACAATACATTCTTCCCACGTCAGGAAAAGCTGCTATTAACAGTGAACATCCACCTCTGAGAAACAGCAGCGGGCAGAATTTTAGGGGACTGTGTTTTACAAAAGACATCCATGGACCTGGATAACATATTTAACTTCCTCAGGCTGTAGCACTGCCTTCTATACTGGATATATCAAACACAGGTCCCGCGTCACTACAATAAAATGCAACAAAAGAGCTGGGCAGCTACTGGCACTTGAACCTCCAGTGGTTTATTTTTCTCTCTCCTTTGCACTTGGGAGTTTTTGTTTTCCTCTACTAAGTTGTCAGTTTGCTCATCAAAACAGTCAATGATACCTGTTGAAGGAGAAATGGAAACTGCATTGCGACATTCCCTTCTTTTTTACTGTCACATTGTTCGGAGCTCTGTGTCACCCTGGTGAGAAGCGCTTTCTATAAAGAGAACTGAACTGAAATGATAAAGCTCTCAATTGACCCCACACTCAAGCTGACAGCTGCTTCAAGACCTTCAAGATCATCCTGTTGTTAATGATTTCTGGATGTGAAGTGAGAAAGTTTGTGCGTCAGCGCATGCCAACCTCTGTGGATGGGTGAGCATGAAGTGTAGACACGTCTAACGTGCGTGTTATGATTGTCACGGCTCACCCCAATTACAGCCTGGATGAGCGGCGTCTTGCTTTCGTCCTCCTCGCTGATGGCATTGACATCTGCGCCATGTGCCAGCGCTTCAGCCATAAAGGGCAGGTTGCGTGTTCGTGAGGCCTTGTACAGCAGTGCACTGGGATGCAGATCCCGGGGATCCTCAGGGTCTGATGCCTCTGGCTCCAGCTCAGCCTCCCCACTCGACTCCTCTGACTCCTCGCATTCTGCAGGTGTGCGCACACGTACACACACACACACACACACACACACACACACACACACGCAACATGAGACCACTGGTACAGTAACGCATTAATGGCACAGCTACAGCAGTCATTCTGCTGCCAGTTTCTGCCCAGTTATCCCCGATTGAGTCGTATCAGCGCCTTATTCACTGCTTTCTGCATATAACTCACTGTACTGTATGTATGTTTCAGTTACACATTACATGTTCATTACACATTACATTGGGTTATAAAAGTGTTACTGTAGTACATAGTGCTGTACAGAGCTATAGTATAAAATATTACAATTTCATTATGCTTCCAGTTTTACAGACTTTTGCCACATCTGGACACCTCCCCACCCTCCACCTCCGTGTCAAGGATGAAGTGTATGTAGATTATAATTTCATAATACTAACTCAGGTTAAGTACCTTCACTAAGCCATTTTTCTGCAGTCAGTCTTGTGTTGCACATTGTAATAATTAATAATAATAATTTCTCAGTGCAGCACTTATAAAACACAGGGGGAGGTAACAAAGTAATTGCATTAAGACAACAGAAGTACCTGTGAGAGCTTATGGTAACATCCATTTTCACACTCTGAAGAATGACTTTATCCTTTGTGTGTCATAATACTGAACTATAGCTCTAAGTGTGTGTGTGTGTGTGTGTGTGTGTGTGTGTGTGTGTGTGTGTGTGTGTGTGTGTGTGAGAGAGAGAGAGAGAGAGAGAGAGAGAGAGAGAGAGAGAGAGAGAAGAGACAGCAAGAGAGAAGAACAAGCTCACTGCAGGACAATAAGAGCATGATTGCCTTTTTGCAGAACTTGCCATTTCCAATATAACTAGCAATATTTTTGCTATTCAGCTGCTTTGATCATAAACGGCTGCCCACCTTCCTCTGTAACACTGTCCACCACAGAGCCAAACACGAGGATGTCAGTGCTGCCATCTGTGCTACCGCCCAGGCCGCTGTCACTGCTCAGACCTGCAGGGCCAATGAGCGCCAAGCCAAGGACACATTAGTCACCTCCGCAGCCTTCGTAGCTATTGGTGTAAATTTGGATAGATGTATGTGTGTGTGTACAAGGTGGGTGATCCCTTACTGCGAGGTCCTGAGCCCGTGTCGAAGTAGGAGAAGAGCGAATCCAACTCGTCCGGGCAGAAAAGTGAGTCCCTGCGGAACTTCCTCTCGAGGGCTGTGGCTGTGTGCCAGGTTGGGTGGGGTGAGGATTAGTTCAGAAGGTCCAAATGTGTTTACAACAACCTCATCATTGTCACACAATCACATTTTGCACCAAGTGTAAGCACACATCAAATATGTACAAAGGCTTGCATAATCATGACGTCATGAGAGCAGTTCATTCAGTCGCAGGTGTGTTAACAAATAAGACACGTGATATGAATGATGAATGACATTAAGATGTCTGTGCACCTGAATATCACACTATTATACACTAAATGTACAGTAAAATGGATGTCATAAGACATTAGGACATGCCTAAGTACAGCGGCAGCCTATGTAGAATATGCGAAACTACAACACTGGCCACTGCAGAGACGGGGTTGCACACCGGTGGACAGGTTGGCTGGCGATGCACTGCCGGGCTCTTGACGGTGCTTTCGGCGCGACTTGGGTGCTTTAATGGAGCTGTCATGTCTCTGGCACTTCTTCACGCTCCAACGGCGTGACTTTCTCTCGCCGTTTGCCAGCGTCTCGCCGGCTGCCATCTTCTTCAGGAACCTCTTCTCCACGTACTTGGCTTTTATCCAGGCTTCCTTCTCCTGCCTGTAGGAGGGAAAGAGTGTTGACCTATGATGACCAGCCAGGATTTGCAGCAGTCTTTCTCATTAGAGGAAAAACAAACGGAGGCAGCAGGTGGCGTAGTCATTAGAGATGCCACCATACAAGGTTCTTACTCTGAACTGACCCAGTAAAAATTATCCAACCATATAAATTGGTAAATCTCTGTAAGCCACTTTAAGAAAAAATAACGTTGCCAGATAAAATGAATAAATGTATTAAAAAAAACTGAAAATGATCTAGGATCAGCACTTGCAGAGCATTGGCTACGGGATATCGAGATACTGGTCTGTCTTCATACAGGATCGAGATACTGGTCTATCTTCATACAGGAACCACCAACCATCTCAGAGTTCTTACCTTGAGCTCGAGGGCCCTGGCTTCTTCAGGCCAAGCTCCTCACATGAGCCTTCGTAGATGTGGTTGATGATGCTGTTGCCCAGCTCACACATTAACTGGAACAGGAAGAAAAGGAGATCATCCAACATTAAAATCATAGAAGCAGACTGTGCAACTGCTAAAAATGGAAACTGGAGGGTCCACGAACTCCTTCGGAGGTGCATGCGGATGGAAGACACACCTTCAGTAACTCCGGCTCCCACGAGTCCAACGTCAGGGACCGGACCTTCGAGCAGTGAACACCCAAACTCCTGAAACACAAGCAAGCACAAGGCCTTGTGTCACTCTGAACTTTTCTGTCAGCACCCTCCTCAGATCCCGCTGACAGTTATGCAATGGCTCCTTTTTAACGTCTGCATTTAGGTATTTGCTTTGTCTCCGTTCAGAGCCAATGGGCATTTTCTCAAGAAAGCACTGGCTGTGCATACTGCTATTATTTTGGCTCTCAGCAGATGCTTCTCGTTTCTTTTCTGCAGCTCTGCATGTGGTCAGTAAGTGAGGAGAAGAAAGGAACATAATATACACCCCCTGATCTGCTCCTGCCTCTCCTCCATCTCCATATCACTGCTGTGCTCTTGTTCAGTACTCTAGTGACCTACAGCTTCCACATGATCCTCATTACTTTCTACATTTCGTCTCCTTACCTTCCAACTCAGACTCTGGTCTACTTCTGGTTGCATAGTTCCTGTGCCTTTCTTGTAAACATGCACAGAAAAGAAGGTAACCCCCAGCTTTCTAGTGTCACCTCACCATCAGACCTACTCAATTTCCCATTTGCACCTTGGTACTGACAGGTGATACCTGTGGTACATATATTGCAAAAATCACATATAAAGTAAGATAAAAACCAGCAGGTGGTGAAGAAATAACTTAAGAAGGTTTGAGGAGCTCCTGGGGGAAGTGGGTTCCAAAGAAATTGATATCTGAATGGTGTAACGCTTTCCGCAGTTCTAAGTGACAACTCATTCCACCACACTGAAACCAACACTATTAACTGACAAGCTTTAGATTTTGATTAGTGAGGACGGATGAGCTGGTGAGAGGTGTCCAGGGGTGGAGGAATGTAGGGCTCTTACTCACCTCAATGAACTGCCTGACTTGCTATGTTCTACTGTTAGTAAGTTACCTTATAACTTGTGAGGTGTAGTACATGTATCCTTAGAGATATGAGCCTTTGACTGATGAGTTTTTGTGCTTATGAATGAAATTATTTAATACCGTTAACTGAACAAGAGCTGAGTGTGGGGAATTTTTTTCAAGTTCACACCGGCAGGTGGCACTGCTACCCATTCTTGCCCACAGTTACACTCTCCACCCATTCGTGTCAAATCATGCTGGGTAAATCCTGCGTGCCATCTTGTGATATCTATTTATGTAGCACATTATGGCCAGTAATTCGCAGAAGGTGAAAAAGAAGGGAGTGAAAGAGTCAGGAAAGCTCAAAAAATGCTGAAAGGCTTTTTTTTCCCTCAATGTTAAAACTGGTTCTTTT
Source organism: Arapaima gigas (assembly GCA_900497675.1). Taxonomy (NCBI): domain Eukaryota; kingdom Metazoa; phylum Chordata; class Actinopteri; order Osteoglossiformes; family Osteoglossidae; genus Arapaima; species Arapaima gigas. Next base: position 116,031 of record UFQX01000642.1, read on the forward strand.
GCCACAATCAGAGGCAAAGGCACAATGTGAGTGCAAAACTTGGTTTCCTTGATACACGCAGTTTAATTGGCCAAAGAAATGTAACAAAAACTCCTGAAGCTGCTGTTGGGAAACTGTGTCTATTATTAGGCATCCCATATAAGAAAAATAGAACTACTGATGATCAAGTGGATTGACAATTCTGTGAAGTGCAAAATGAGGCTTGCCCACCTTCTCATATTATTATTACAGTACTGTATTAAATCATTAGTATTATTTTTATTATTACATTGCTGTATATTATTAATGAAAAGAAATGTCTCTTTTTATTAGAAATATTATTTATCTCAATTTTGATGAGTTTCAGTGTTACTTGAACAAACCTGGGGTTGACTTTGAGGCCACAGGAACATAACTTTTCCTACTAAAAATAATGGTTATTATGTCTCCAACTTACAAGATTTCTCCTTATAAGTGAATTATATAAGTGGGTACCTGTACTTTTCTTAACAACTGATATGACATATGCTTGATAAACTTGTAGCCTGTAAAACCAGTCTGTATTCCCATATATTGCATTTACCTCGAAAATGCAAGACACTTTAGACAAAAGCCACCAAATTTAGTGGGTGCTGTGCTTGGTCCACTATATAGAAAATGACAACAACTGATCACAAAACACATCTTCATATCACCACACAAATTTACTCATATTAAAGTAGCTGCTTATTTCACTCGGCTTTATCTCTTGGGAAACTGACTAGCCTGCCACAGTGTCATGCAAATGAGCGGCCTACCCACAATCCCTAGGGTCTGGTTCAGGTATCCAGGCAACCACAGCACCCTGAGAGCCAAACCAGAAAAGCACAAACTCTCACGTTTCGCCCCCGAGGGCATCACTGAGGCCACAGTGAAAAGGTTGGTATTCTGCAAAGCTATGAATATTCAACAGATGGTCTGGGCTTGAGGCGGGTGGCGATTATGTAAGCGGCGATAATTGTGTGTCTGAAACAAACTAAGGAAGTATGCTTTTTGTTGAAAACCAGACAACCAGAACCAACTGTGAGAAAATAGAACCCGTCAGTGAGACCAGCAACTGTGAGGCCAATAAGAACATGGTTACAGTCTAGACAGGGTTGCCAGGGCCTTACTTGCTAAGGGTCTGTCTCCTAAGGGTTCCGAAACCAACTGGTGGCTTTCATAGTGTGATCCACACAAAAGCTACTGTGCTGGATGTGGGTTTGACATATAACAAATATTAGAAACAACTTCTAAGGATAACAGGATGAAAATTGATTCAATAAAGTCTGATCTCTCACTTAACAGCATAAACATTGAGCCTGAGGTTTTTATACTTAGGACATGTCAACCAAAAATTTGACTCTCTCAAAGAAAGGAGAGGATGACCAGATGGATGAACTCAATCACAGCAACACTGCATACATCCATTCCATCAGTAGTGGACAACAAGTGGAGGACAGAAGTTTCTGGAGACTATCTATGTGGCCAGCAACACATCGACTTGATAGTGTTTAATGACAACAAGGCCTACGCTGCCCATAGTGTATGGATCTCTATACAATGGCATACACACCTGTGAATCCCAGAACACTCAATGCACAGCAAAATGCCCAGGTTGATACTGGCCCAGCGGGGGTCTGCCTGGCCGCAGTCACAACACTGCTCGTTGCCAGGAACAGACTGTATGCGTTGCAGGATCCCATCTCCACGTATGCTGCGCTCCCGAGGCTCGCTGGCTGAATCAATACTGCTGGTGGACGGAGAAGCCGTGCGGTCCAGGCGCTGGACGCAAACACAGAGGAGATGCATTACAGTGCTGTGGTAGCCATCTCTACACTGCTTTTTAGTTTCCCTCCCACTTACGTAAAAGTGCACTATGTTGACACCTCACAACTATACCTCACAACTAACAGTGACGGTATATGACTGTATGGAAGAAACCTGTCAGATTCTACAATTTCACCCCACATACATGTTGCAGGGTGGGGAAATATGATGCAAGTGGATGGATCTTGAACTCTGGGTGCCACTGGTCATGCTGGAGATAGTACAGTAACATTCACATATTTAGCCTGTAGCTTCGAAGCAGTACATCCTTTCTCAAATAACAGGATCCTGAATAAAGAGAAGGTGCTGCAACAGCTTCTGCAAATAAATGTGCTTTTTTATACACTACGCTTTTAGTCAAAGCAGTGGCATTTTCCCTCAGTAACAGTAATTTTACGCCCACAGCTATTATAGGTGTTTTAGTCACTGCTTAATGAGTGTTTCATTCTGGAAAGAATGTGGACGTTATGTTTCTTCCACACATCTATACACTTCCTATATCCTGTCTAACTGACAATCTCAAACAAACAAACATGTATTATAACAGTGACAAAACAACTAAAATATCAAGCTCAATTCCAATTTCTACAAGGAAGCCATATAAACATGTAAATTTTAACAGTTTGAATGATATAAACAGCTTTAGTAACTTTAACAACCTTACAGTTATGATAAATAAAATGTTTTACTTCAGGTTTATAAGTTGGAGTGCTAAGGTGACAGTGATGGCCCAAAAACGATCACTTTCCTATACAATTAATGGTGTCACTTTTAATAATTTGAAAAATAAGTGATAGAACTCAACCATTTTTGTTACAAATATTACAAAATATCCCTGTAATGCATAAAATCTACATTCTTTTTGGTTAATTTTTAAATTTAGCTGACGTATTCTCCATCCTGGAAGTGATTATATTTTTTCCACAAGATATAATGGTATTTTGATCCCCTCACAATGGCAATTTGCCTAACAAGGTGATTTTGTGTAACGAATGAATAGGATAGGATAGGGATAGGGATAGATGTACTGCATATCATCATGCAGTATCATACTCTCTGGATGCAAAGCGAACAGAGAGCATCGACACAGCAGAACACAGCAGGTTTGGGCATGGGCAGGATGTAGAAGAACAGCCACGTTCAGGGTGGACGTGCTTAGGAAGAGGCTGGCGGAGGTACCAACCTCAATGTAGTAATTGTCAGGGCTCTCTCGGTAAGCAGAGGCAATGCTAGCCTGCACCGCCTGGATCCAGGCCTGCCTCAGCTTCTCCGACTCTGCCTGCAGCATGCAGCTCCTGGGGGTGGGCCAAAATCGCCTGGATTAGAACTCATGTGCCAAGGTCTTAGTTCATCTGCTGCACTAGTTGTGGGACAGGCATCACCCTTATCTCTCCAGGATGAAAGCTGCATGATTTGGGAAAGTCTCTGCTGATATATTTATATCCATGTAGCAGAATAATATATAACCAATAAAGGCTTTTAAGGTGGCATGGGGACGGAGGTAATTCTTACTTGGTTGGGGAGACAACCTCAAAGCAGAACCTTCTCTCGATGTCCTCGCAGGGCTTGACAGAGCACAGCCTCAGGTCCTCCACAACAACTGTAAGGGAGTCCTACAATAGACAAGGAGCTCATCTCAGAGACAGGCCGTGCCCAGCAATACTATTGCTACTCCTCCTAGTGCCTGGCAACAAGAGAACCCCTCTATATCATATACATGACATAAAAAGTAGGGTCCTTTTAGACCTAAACTCAATTCTACAACCAGTGAGCTCACTGGGAGCCATCCAATTCTGTTAGCATGCCAAGTGCTGTGTTACTATCCGTCATTGTAGGCAGCTGCTTTCTGCACAGCCTGCTCTGTCGGCTAGCGTACAAAGTTCCCACAATATTGTTTTCTATGATGAGAAAACCATTTGATTGCCTCCGGAATGTTTAGCACAGTTTAAATATTTAGCACTCCTTTTATCAACTTTAAAAGCCATCCTTCTACTCTCTCCGATAGCTCTCTGGCCTTCCCTTAATACCTGAAGGCCATACAGAAACCTTCTGTTTGACACAACGTGGTGGGGATTTCAACTTGCCTTTAGCTTCTTCTGGTACACCAGCTGACTGTTTTGTATGGAGAACCACCGTCTGGAAGAGGTAAATAAAAGATACACTCTAAGTAACATTTGGACTGGAGCAAAGTCACTCTCGGCGCCTTTAGAGACAGATAAGACAAACTAACATCCTCCAGCCATATGTTTAAGAAAAACAACCATTCTGGTGACGTGTGAATCAAGTGCAAAACAAAAATCGGTGAAATAAGAGGAGGAGAAGGCTAATAATCTGACTGACTCTTTGCCTATAGAATCTTTATGGATTTGCAGTAAACTATTATTGCAGGCAAACAGTAAACAAGAACGCAATTCAACTCAGCAAAGTGTGACTGACAGTTGATTAGAAAATGTCACGATTTCATGATCAAAACAACATTTAAAAATCAGGTCTGGTTTTTCCTTCTTGCCTATGGACAGTACTGTGCAATACTGAAGTTATGTCCATTTGCAGTATTGGCTGTTCAGAAATATGTGTAAGAGACATAACAAGATTAACTTGCCTATGAACGCATTAGCAACAAAGTTAAATGCGTTTCCCCTAAATCACTCTAGAGAATCCCTGTGTCACCTGTTCCATGTCTTGAAGGCATTGCTGGCTCTCTTGAACAGGTACCCCTCCATCACCACACCGTTGGGGGCATCCACATTGAATTCCACTTTGGAGTCGTCGTAGGAGAAGTCCTACAGGACATAAGGGAGGAAAGGTTAGTAATACCAAGAAGGTCCATCATCTCTACAAAAACCGGATACAACAGGAAACCATGCTCTGCATGTCTGAGGATGCTGTCTTAATCTGCCTTCCCAGCTGTCTGGAGCAGACAGAAACTTTTTATTAGAAATAGTCACTGGGGGTGGGTGTTTAGACCAGCAAAGTGGAACTCCTCCGAGGTGAGGGAAACATTCCCATGCTTGATCCATCGAGTCCCTATCAAAACAACACCTATGACAACTCACAAAAGTATGACCTTGACGAATGTGTGGTGGGAAAAATAACTGATTGAATTACATTGTCTCAAAATTAAACTTATGTGGTAAAATAAATTGTGATTTGGCAAGGGGATTCTCTCATTGTTATTAAATCCAGGTCAAATATAATTACAGTAAAATACATTTTGTCCTTATACAATGTTATACTCTGAAGACAAACTTAGACTGCACTCTATAGGTTACAGATAAACCAAATCACAGACTGACCTATAACACGTGTAAGAGACGTTATTAAAATTATGAACAACTAACATAATAAGGACAAAAGCAAACAGTTAAATAAATGTATAAATAGTTCAATAAATACAAGAAATATCGTTACCAGTGTACTTTATCACGACGAAATGATAAGAGGAGAGGAAAACAAAAAGTCCAAACTAGAGTCAAACTGGACAGAATAAATCTGTAGGGGCCACAAACCAGGAGAAAAGGGGCAGTTTGTATGTCCCTTTGTCTGGACACACATATCTGAGTATAACTAACAAACACATTCATGCTTATCCTCTAAATCACTGAATGTGTGGGAGACAAGCTCTTTTTATGGTATTTTAAGTATCGTGGTGATGATAGCACTTCACTTCAGTAATCTCCCAACACATGAAGGCTACTCCTACACTGGCATATTTTGAAGGCATATTATCAGGAAGAATCAGAATTTGAGCCCAAGGACATATAAAGCTCCCTGACTGGAAGAGAGGAAAACATATAAAAGCAGTGAAAGAACACATTTTTTAAAAATCTTCTGCATTTCACAACAAAAAAAAATGTGAAGATTATTTTAAGTAGGATGTGCACGCACACACTGCAGCACAAACACACACACACGCACACATAAGCACATGAGCACAAACATAGAGCAGGCTTTTTCTGGCGAAAACACTGTCACACTTCTCTAAAAAAAAAAGTCACTCGGAGTGCAGTGATTCACGCTGGCCTTTCAGAAGTCCCACTAGATATGTTGACTCGTATGACGCAAGTGGTTGCATAACCTGCCTGCTGGAGCCAAAGTACTCCTGCAGCCTGCGTTAACATCTTCAAGGTTTACGCTTCAGAAATTCTTCTTCAGAAAAAACGGTAACATATCACCCTGGAGCTTTTTGGAGAGTGCCCGTGTTTGTGGTTGGTTCGAAGTTCAGAAGATAAGCTTTTCCTTGTTTGCCTTATTGATCTAAATTGGGTGCCTGAAACGTGAAACTGCAGCCTGGTCCCACAAATTCAGTCACCCAGCTACACATGTTGGCCCCCGTGACCCGAGCAGCTCTCCCTCCCCTAGTTAACATTGACGTTTCTATGATGGATCACCTGCAGAGTAAGACATGGCCTGTCACCTGCTGGCAGTGCAAACAGCAAAAACGGCTGTGCAGATGTCTGCACATGGCTGAGGGGCCAGAGAAATAAAGGCTGTTTCCCCACATGCAAAGAGGCATGAACTTCTTTTGGAAGTATGAGTTGCATCGCAGTGGATTAGTGGGAGGTAGTCGAAACAGATAAAAATTTTTCAGCACCCATATGCATTCTACTACAAGGAACCTGACCTGTGACCACACAGCTGCAAGTTCAAGTCCCAGACAAGTCAGCATTGTTGGACAAAAGGAGCTCAATGATCTGCTTCAGAATGAGTCCCCAAAGGCAAGAACAGGTTGAATAACATACGCAACATGGACAGCCACACATTTTCAGACTGCAGACCGATGAGTCCATCTATACATGTATTACTTATAGTAATTTTGCTACAGCTGGTTGATGGGCTGACCAAACTGTTAGTGTCTTGAACAGGAAATAAAAACAACAACAATTGTTATTATTATTATTATTGTTATTATTATTATTATTGTTATTATTATACATCATGATGCTCAAAAGCTAAATACAATTCAGAAGACACCATGGGCATCATCTACTCTACATACGTAATAACTGAACACGAACCTGGTCTGAAATGGAAACAAGGGATTCTGTGGATTACGTTACATACATACCTAGTTACCTCAAAAAAGGGGGTTTTTTTGGACATGGGGTCCTTGAGCCCCAGAGAGGTCCATATAGACTGTGAGAGGGTCCGTGAATCCTTTAATTCTTTTGAAAATAACACTAACTAAAGAAAAGTCAAAAATAAAATAAAAATATTGTTTGATTATTGTCTGTGACATAATACTGCGTTAAGGTAATCGTTTTTGCTGCAGCTGAGTCTCAGAATTGTGCTGCACTTATGCACATCTTCTGAAAGGGATCCTCAGCTTTCACTGGATTTTTAAAAGGATATTTGGTGCACAAAAAGGTTATCTAAATGGAATTACACTTGAGCTGCAGGAAGGGGACTAATTTTCACAGAATCATTGTGCTGAAGAAATGTAAAAATTAGCTTGACAAAATGGCCTCACCTGGATTGTTTCCCTTCTACATTCACAGCCCACTTTATACTACAAGGCTTTTTGGGTTAAGGTCCATATGTACTGATATCTGAAAAGTAGAAGCCACAGTAATAACCCTTAGTACCACATCTGTGAAATAAATTTTTTTATCACCTAGAACCCAAGGAAGTGATGAAGAGAGCAAAGGCTGCAGCAAGGATGAATCAAAAACATTCATCAGTCTTGCTATGTACTTGCTATGTAAGCCATTCATCTTAAAGCACTAGGTAAGAAAACAATTTGTCACTTAAGTGCAGCGATTATGGAGCAGATGACAGAGAAGGACAAAACTGAGTTATACAGTACATCCTGGCTTTACAGCCATGCATAATCACAGTTGGGTCTGTCCCGACAGCTGGAAATCCCAAGACTTCACACCTCATCTGCCAAACACTGGGCTTCTTATTTATTTCACTCACACTATTGATACTTACTTGTGCCAGGCACCCAACATCTCCTTCCAAGGCAACTTAAAATGATATACAGCAAAATATGCAATAACACATCCCGATAAGATGAATTCAGATATAACCTGATTGGACATTGGAAGGGGAGCAGGAGGGCAGGAGCCAATCACCAACATTCTTCTGACGGGGATGAACGTATGGGTTTTACTTAAGACGACGTACATTCGGATAAAAGTTTCTACTAGCATTGTAGTTGAGGCAAGAAATGCTGTGGGTCTCCCATAATGCAGTGCTGCTGTATGTCTGTAAAAAGATGTGTGTAACTGTTTTGAGGAGTCATACTGAACTCTGTTTACTGTGTTTGACAGCTTTGGGGTGGCCATGCTGTTGTGCTCCGTGAGTGCCACTGTTTACACATGGGCCAGAGAAACAAACCTTGTGTTCCCACAGTCCAGCCTTCAGAGCCACTGTGGGTCATTTCAGTATTATTATCCTCTTAATACTAGTATTTATTAAATTTCCCACTTGCACTTTTTGCATGGAATAATCGTTCTACTTTCTACATATCTAATATATGAAAACGAATGAACATTTTTTCAGTTTTATTTTCACACACTAGCTGGAACACTGAGTGAAAAATATTGTTTTTTATTGACCATTTAATATTATTTAACCCAACTGAACCTTTTCGACCTTGCTTATAGTATTATGCTGGGTAATTTTTCCTGTATATTAAGGGTAAGTAGGCTGCTCAAGGGCACTACAGCAGGAGGGGAGATTGAAAATGAGGAGATTTAAATCGAAGGCGACAGTTGTAACCACCACACCGCTTGGTGTAACACAATACAAATGAGTGCAAGGTGGGAGGTCGTGAATCAGCATAGTCACATTCTCCTGTCTGCCTCACCTCAGTGCAAACACTGTCCCTTTTTCAAAAAACACACATTCAGTGCTTTAAGTTCAGAAATGAAAACTGCCCTAATGTTTCTCTGTGTCGCACTTATGAATCAAACCAGCTCTCTTGTAACTTGTCAATTCGCAGAAACATTACTGCGCCTACATTTACTGCATACGGTGTAACAGTAACGCCAACTTTGAAGACCCTCCAATATACATATAGGTTAAGTTTTTAAAACGCTAACAATGTAAAGTAACCATGCACGTGACACCACATTCTTTTCGCTCTAGTCGGATCAATCATATTCGGGAGAAAAAAAGCACATGCAAAGTACATACACTACATACATCACTGTGATCTCGCATAAAAGCATAAAATATACTTAAAAAACATCAAAGAATAACGAATACTGAGTTCAAGATTACACGTAATAAGAGTTGAAGAACCCACCAACGTGTAGTCCAACCTGCCGAATATCTTCATTTTTACAATTTTCGTGTACTCCAAAAGCATTGGAAGTGACAACAGAAAATTGATGTAAAAAATAAATAAAAGTTTAAAACGCGCAGATGCAGGAGTAAGAGCGGCTGACGACCACAGACACCTTGACCGCCGCGCGATGCTCACGGACTCGGGAGCGCGCGGCAGCTCTGCGCAGCACCAGTGTCTGACTGCGCGGCGTGCGCGCTCGGTCCGCGCGAGCCACCTGCGCGCGCCTCGCCTCGCCGCGACTTCACCGTGAAGCCAATTATCATACAGCTGTGGCTCCGCGAGCCGCGAGTTCTGACGGCTATTGGTCAGCGCGACCCGGAAACTGAAGCTCGGGGAATAACGGGAAGGCCATATGGCTGCCACAGTCGAGCGCCATTCTTAGTTAATCGAGCAGACGTTATTGCTGCTCTTGAAGCCTCACGTTTCTAAATCTTATCCTTCACTCCCTTAAGAAAAAAAACCACAAATCAATTTGCCAAGGTGCACACCTCCCAGCCCCATTGCAGTTTTATCATTTCAAACAGACTGCAGTAGCTAGAGTTGCCTCCCAACATGTCCACCTGCAGTCCCATCTTACCTTCTTGAATTCTACTGACACTAAAAGCAGGGATCACCTTCACACCAGACTGCTGCTGCTCATTTTGTGCAGAGTGGTTTCAAGCAGCGTCTGTGTCAGTGACGTGGGGTATAAAGCCCTGCTCTGTTTACAAGCCCCAACAACAAAAGCTGTCATCCATTTTTAATAAATCCAGGACATGGATTTGGAAAACGAACGCACATTAAAAATGGATCAGCGATGAAGAAAATTAGGCCATCTGGAAAGAAATACTAAGACAAAACTGAAACCATGAGTTACTTCTTGATTTTACACCATATTTTTCTTTACTTGTTCTTAACACCACATTTACAATACATTATTAGAAGGTGTTGGTTATTTATAGAAGCAGCATGAGAGGTAAAGAGCTGCCTCAGTCAAACTAATGCTCTTCTTAATGGTTTCTTATTCAATGTGAGCAAGAACTGTGCTGCGATGCACTCAGTAAAGTTCTTCAAAAACTTCAACACCTTCTCATGTAGACACATTTAAATAACCACCCAACAAGGGCAAACAAATACGTAGAACTTTTTCCCACCCAAATTATTAAACCGTCAAGTAACACACATCAATGGACAGCATGCAGAATTCCAGCAAAATCCCAGGGGTGCTGCAAAAAGACACGGGGTGTGAATGAAAGGGCTTTGAAGAGAGGCAGATGTCCTCCCGGAACCTCTTATATCAGTCATGGGTAACAGAGGAATGGCTCAGGCGAGCAGGTGGGGGTCACTGCAAAGGCATTTCCTAGGATTTATCATGCAAGACCAGCCCTACAGAAAATGGGTGCCACTCGAGTCCCATCTGCTGGACTGGAGTGAGGGTGGTGATGTAATATTCGATTAATTATAATTACAGATTCGTTATAAATTTAACAATGGCAAGAATAAGTTGTTATTACAACAATGGCAACGTTCGCCCTGACGTTCAGTTAAAGTTTTGGCTCCAGTTTTAAGAAAAACTGCCACGTTGTGCGATCGCAAATGATAAGCTGTACTTCTAAGTTAGGAGAAATAAGCTCTCTGCTAGATCCACAGGGAAGTAGTGGTGTTGGTGACTTATTAGCCATTAATAATGGGAATAATAAAGTACTCATCCATCCATCTTAAAGTTTATTTAAGTTTTAAATTTCTGATAGCAAATCCTAGTGTTGTTATGAAGAAACCAAGAAGCTGCTAGTAAAAAACTTAGCAAAAATTATTAAAATATCTACATAGGCTTTACTGGCATTTATCGGTATTCCCGTGGTCTCAAATGGTTTCTGTTGTTATTGTAGTGGTTGTACTGGTCGGTCAAATTTCAGGTCAAACATTTATGAACAGCTGGAACTGAGTTATAACCAGTAAATCTGGAAAAAAATACCACTGGAAACCAGAATGGGGAGGAACCACCTGATGTCCCTCTCAAAGGGGCATGTTCCTTAGATGGCCGACAAAGGAGGCCACATTAAAGCGCGAGCCAGCTGTGAGGGGGGGTAAGTGATGAGCTTGTATATAGTCTCTTCATCTGTCTGGGCGGTACCCTGTGAAGATCTTTTCAAAGGCCCCCTGAATGGCTTCAGTGAGTGTTCTGAAAACAACAACCCCTCAAACCCCTCCTTACAGGGTGTTCCTCAACACCCGTTCAAGGGGCCCCCAGTAGTCAAGCGTGTGACCTCCGGACAAGGGCGCAGCTTTGAGGGGGTATGCTTAGGGACATGGATCCTGCATATCTCCTGCAGGCCAGTTCGTTGTACGACACCAAAGCTCATTACCACCTCCTCCAACTGCTCCTTCTCTCTCAGATCCCAGTGCATCTAGGAAGAGCTTATAGGTGAGTGTACTACTCTCTCAGTACAATATGTCCTTTATTATGCATATATTATATATGACATAAGCTCTTCTATTTTTAATCCAACACTCCACTTTAGGATTATGGCTCCTCAAAAATGCAAAAGTGTGCGGTGACATTGGCGGGTGAAAACGTCCTCCCCCCAGCTGCGTTCTTGGCAGACTTTAACCTCTAGGCCAAAAAGGCAGCATGCAATATGGATTGATTCTCCTTAAGTCTTGAATGCTTTTTCTTCGTGGTGCATTTTAAAAATTTTACATTGCCATTTGTGATGGTGAACAGAAAAAATGAGTTTCCTCTTTTTTTCTCTTCAATGCAATATTTATGTGAATCAGGAGACTATTACTCTTACTCCTGGCTGGTGTTTTAATGGTTGCTGAAGCTTCTTGTTTTCTATACTTCTTCATCAGCATCCCATCGGCACATATAGCCACCATCCTCTGTCACCCAGGCTCACAGAATACGCCGATTTTTTTCCTTTGGAATTACAGAAACACCATCAAAATCATCATCACTGCTCCACTCCATTTTCCCTAACAGTAATGTAATCTATTAATATTTCAGAAAAAAAGCCATTTTCACCAGGAAAAGTGTCATTTAAGCTAAGACATCACAAATGTGCAGCTTCAAAGGGTCCCCCTTCATTGATTAATCAAAAAAGCTAATGCCTATGACGGTTCCGAGCACTTCTTGCAGTCCCATTTACCCCCAAGTCCTTGTGAAATTCACTTTAAAACCTGCCCATTTGGGAGCTCAAGAAAGATTAATCAGAGCTGGTCTAAATAAATACAAAGGGTTGAGGGAAGGAGTGAAGAACAGCTTTTCCTGTAAAAAGCTCTTTTTTCCCTCCGTGGTCCAGTAGAGGGAAGGTGGTGAATGAGCCGAGAAAACAGGCTGCTGAACTGTGAGGACTTGTCTGCTTCAGATCCACCTTGCGGTTGTCAGGGGGAAAAAAACCATATATCAAACTTGGATTTGCAACTTTGAGATCAACTCTTTCAGTGGAATGGCGGACATATCGTCAATTTATTTCTGATTTTTAGCAACTTGATTTTTTCAGAAAATTTACAAATGACTGCATATGAGAGAATGAGGGCTGCATGGCTAATTGCTGTTCTAACTGCTGTTTGAGTTGTGCTTCTCGGACCCCATTTCATTTCATTATGTACAGTGTTTGAGGATCTGGAAGTCCCTTGGCTCTGGACCAGAAGATTACGCAGCACCTGTGTGACAGATTTCAGACACGCCATGCTAGACGTGCACCTGGTCCAGTTGGCAGTGCCTACCCGTCTGGTGGGCTCTGTTTGAGCAGCAGGTTCCCCAAGTCCTGTGCCTTGGTTCCATCTGCCAGGGTGGCAGGGCTGGCACTGGGCCATGACTCCCCTACGACAGACCCACTTGGAACTCCCCCAGCCCCACCCCTGGATCCAGAATCCAATTGGTCATTTTAAAGCTTCTGGCACTGATATGGATGGAAACCACCACAGAGAAGTTGGATGGGTTAACAAAGCACCAACAGAGTAGCACAGGTGCTGCTGTGTGTTGCTGGTACAGTATTGCGAGGTGTGTCTACAATAAACTAAGGAGAATTGCTAACTGGTTTGTTCACACTTATTTTTACAAGACTGTATACAAACCTAGATCACATTGATCTGTAATGATGAGGTGAATTTTCTAAATTACTTTGTGCTGACGTAACCTGCTTGAATTGCTTTTTTTTTTTTTATTTTACCCTTATGATGACATGGTTGCCATCCAGGGGCAGTCTATTTCTTTGCATAGCTGCCATGTTTTGTTAACAGTTGTGAGAGCAATGTACTTTGCAGCTTTGGGTAGGAACCTCCTTGAAATGTATTAACAGGTGAGCATGTGCCAGAAACCTGATGTACGGAGTGGTTGGATAATTTAAAAAATCTATATAATCATTATTTGCTAAGCTATAGGTCACTACAATGAGACAATGTATTAAATGAAAACCTTAAGAACAACAGACAGGAGGAGACAACAGAAAAGTGCTGCTTCCTCTTTCTTACTACTTGGACACATTGGCACCGGTGTTCTCTATTTGCACATGAAAATGTGCCCATGTTGTCATTTTTTTTTTTGCAGAGAACAATTATGCAGTCATCAGACTGCCGTGTGCTGTCCACTGGAGACTCAGGTGTAAGAGCTCACTGAGTACAGGCCATCTGTATCACCCCCCTCCCTGAAAGGCCCTGCCAGGCTCCTCTGAGCACTGAGCTCTAGATGACCAAGGATTCTGAGCCAAACTACTCTCCACTGAATTTACTTCCAGCAGCATTCCTGCCTTTTCCTCGCAAAGGTGTAGGAAAAAAACTGGGTTTAATATTTTCATTTGACAGATATCAACAAAGGAGCAGCATGGTGGCTCAGCAGGTTCAGCTGGTTCCATCACAGCACCTGGGCTGTGCATTTTAACACGATTTAGAATGTACCTCATACTATGTGGAATTTGCATGTTTCAGATGAAATAGTGACTAAATTGTAATGTATGACTGCGTGAGTGAGTGAGCGAGTGACTGTGTGATACTGATCTGCTGTATGGATGGGGAAATGTCTAGGGAGTTTACTGTCCTGTATCTGACACTAAGTCACCTTAGGTAAAGGTGTCAACTAAATACTACTCAATGCTGACATGTAGATCTCCTTGGAAAAGTGTCTGCTAAATAAATAAATGTAAATGCAAAGAGAAGGTTACAGAAAACCTGAGATTTATTTAAAAAGCACCCATGTGTTGTCTTAATTTATTTAAAAATAGTATTTGTCCCCAGTTTTCCTTCAGCTTTAGCGTAACCAGTTATTGAGTTGCCTTTGGCTGTATGCAACATCCCCAGGGTGCACCAGAAGGCAGAGGGATTCTGCTGTATGCATCCCAGATTCATATCTCTGTCAAACAAGCCTTCTTCCAAAGGGATAACAGCCCACCGGAGGAGAGATGCATCATTCAGAGTTGGCAACTAACTCACTGGCACATGAAGGATTGTCTGGAACGACAAGCCATGACCACAAAGGGGCCAGTGAATGTCCCACCTTTGCCTACAGAACACAACCACTGTGTTTGGCTGTTTAGACTCCAGGTTACAATGAGCAAGTTACACATAGAACACATTTTTCTTTTTGCTGTATTGCATATGTACTAATAACAATGTTTTACAAGTGTCTTGAGCCTGACACACACATGTACACTCAACAGTCACTTTATTAGGGAGACGTGGCTGATACTGTTGGTAGTTTAATGGTGTGGCTAATGTTTTCTTGGCACAACTGAGCAAATCTAAACAGCACAAAGATCCATTCATAGGCAGCTAAGCCTTTTTCAAACTGCTAACTTCCAGAAGGATAATGTGCCATGCCAGCCATCATCACTGGATGGTTCCACAAATATGACACTGCCTTTACTCCAACAGTCTACGCAGTCCATAGCTCTCAAGTTAGTTCACCATTTTTCAGATGAGGTGGAATACAATGTTCCTAAAATGAATTTGCCTACCAAAAATCTGCAAAAGCTGATACAAGTCAGCACGGACCAAGAATCTTGTGAAATGTGTCTAGTGCCTTTTTGCTATTCTGGGACAAAAGAGGGTACCACCTGGTACTAGCAACATGTACCTTATAAAGTGGCTAGCTAGTATATGTACAGTCCTTTGTACACATGCTTGGTAATTGCTGTACTTCTGTATGTGGATTTTAAGCACAAATAAACTGCATGCCTTTACAGGGACCACTCCACTTACTACAGCCATGCCGGTCACCTGTAGTTATGTCTCTGCTGTCGGTTGCTTCCTTGCAACTAACAAGCCCGGGTGCGGTCACATGACCAGGAACATGCATGATGTATACATTCCTATAGCTATTCTGTGTCACACTGTAACATTAAAACGAAAGCCCACATTCAAGATGCGTTTACTGTGAAATATAAATTTCAATAAATCATTATTCAGTGTGTAGTATAAAGATGAGCAAAAAAAGCATTTTACATTTAAACATTTGTGATGGAAATTGGTTCTAAAAGTATCACAGTGTCCACTCTAAGCATATAGGCAGATAAATATCTGTACAACTCAGTCAGATAGGAGTACTGTTAAGTTATGATGATCTGAAGAGGCAGTTATACCTTCCAAAGTGAACAGCACACTGATAATTTAAAAGGCCTGTTCAGAATAGTAGGAGATAATGATCCACAGTAGAGAGGAGAGCTGATGCACAGTCATAAGACATTCAGGCTGAAACTTTGACTCTAGAAAGGCTGGTTTTAAAAATAAGAAACACACAGAGCTATAGAACAGTTTTGGAAACTGGATACTGGCCATAACTATACAGCCCTCAGGTTGACACATACACAACTAGGTGTAGCTTAATGGTAGACAAGCACTGGGGTGGCCACTGAAAAAAAAATGAACTCAGTCATGAGAGTGCCAGGGAACTCAGAAATAAAGATGTTGGAATTGTTTGTTGAAGTTAGCTGCATTTTATTCTGAGTGTAGAGACAGGGCTGGGTTTATGTTTCTCTTTATAAGTTTTTACTTTTCTCAACATGGAGTTTCTGAATAAAAACTACTGGAAATCCAGTTACTACTAGCCCATACCTGGTCATTGTTCAAAAGCAACACACCTTGGAGCTCCAAAGACACACAGCCTTTTCATATTGTCAGTCCTCTACTTGGCCAACACATTCCTCTTTTAAGGTCTAACTCCATTTTTATAAACAATAAATTGGCTCATGTCAATGAGACAATAGTCCTATCAATGAGAAGCCCAATAGCACAGTTACACAAGGATTGCTTCAGGTCAAGCAGATTGTGCTTGTGCTGCTGTGACCTTAGTAGGTGCTAAAAAAAGCATGCAGGAGAAGCACAATGGGGCAGCAGCAAAGTCACAACCAATTTCATCAATGCCATCGTACTTAATATCAAAACATAAACCTCTTAACACTGGGCTAAAAACAAGATACCCTAAAGGTCCTATGACTTATTAAAAACATTTCCCCCCCACCACACCCTGTGGCTCACATGTTGCCTTCAGGTCTTGAAACCACATGGTGATTTTCTGAATAAGATTCTAGAGCACAGCCCCTGCCACATGACATTGCTCCCCCTAGGGTGCTTAAGAGCCTTCCAAACTGCTGTTTTACCAGCACACCGCGTCTTGATCCTCTAGCGGCCATCTGTACACATGTTTGACTGCCAGAGCTGACAAAATCCTTGGATCTTTACAACACCGAATCCCTAATTTGCCGACCAGATGACTCCAGTCTGACAGTCTGTGTGATAAGCCAGTACTGCAACCCAGCAACTCAGCACTCAATCTTGACTGACTTTCGAACTCATATCCCTGTATTGAACTTTTAATAGAGTATTGGTGTCCCTTCTTCAACCTGTCAATTTTTGCTGCAGAATTAATCATGGTTGCATTTACAAACATACACCAGCATCCAACACTACTGCCTATGAATTACTGTACTGAGCCCAAACCTGAGCAAATCAATGTCGTCGCTTTCATCAACATGGTTCATCTGTCGCCTCCAGCAAAGTGAAGGATGCAAATATTGCTTGGCAATCTGTAATGCATACCATGTTAACCAATGGGGGAAGTCTCAGCAGCTAGAACTCTAATGATTTCTAATGACCCCAAACACCACACTGCGCCAGGGTAGAAGGCAGACATTACCTGGGTCATCCACCACAGAGTTATGGGTTGGGGGGGGGCTGGGGACACTCGTTACATAAGGAAGGAGGTGAAGGGGGTGGAAGGGCGGTTGATCAAAATCTGGAAACCAACCAAGGTTTTCTTGTGCGCCATTGAAATAAATGTGACTACATTTGAACTGGCCTCATGTTTTGCAAATGCTTGCAGCTGTCTTCCGACATCCTTTTTAAAGTTCAAGATAACAGACAAAAAAGTGCGGTATCCCTCCTGAATCTGAAGTATGATGAAGTATGAAACCATCCGAGCTCTCTGGAAGGACCAGGTTACTGGTGCTGGTCCTTTATGTTACAGGAAGCTCTGAGAAGGACTTGAAGTTTTTTGAGTCTATGAATCACACAGTTGTTCTTAATTGATTCTCCAGGGTCCTCTGGGCTACTCTAGATTCTCCCATATGAAACATGCCTTCAGGAATATCAGTGTTATCATGGTGGCTAGTAGTGCAGTAGCACAAAGTGACCATGCTTGGTTATAGGAATTCTGCACAGGAAACAAGAGAATACAAAGTGTGGTGGGGAAGATGGTCAGGTACTGTGTATCTAAACACACAGTCTTGAAATCTTGAGAAGCAAAAATGTACTCACCTCCATAAGGGTCTGAACCAAGGTCATTGGCAAGTGATCCAGGACAGAAATGGGAAGATGCGGAGAAGGGAAGAGAGTAGCATTAATGAATTATGCTAGGTTTCACATACATAAATGTTTCTACCATTCTACTTTCACACTATATTGGGCACAACATTAGCAGAACATTTCAGCTTCAAAATGTTGAAATGTTGCAATAACACACAAATGAGGTGACTGGTTTGCAATGAGCCACTATTTAACATGCTCCTACAGTTGGGATGTTGTAAGAAGACAGTGTGGCATCCCCAAGCCTCCCTACCAGCCCTCTGCTGGATGGTGGTATGCTTCGATGCTGAACTACACTGGCATATTGTCTTCAGCCTGTCATTTACACCACTTTAGGGCCTGCATTGGGGGCCGTCTGTGTGACTGCACTCTGACAGATGGCTGCTGATCCTTCACTAAGTATGTGAGTGTGTGTTTGTGTGCTTGTGTGGGGCTGGACATATATGTACATCTGTGTCACGTAGTGTTCAAAGAAGAGCACACCAGATTAACCTAACTAGGACCACGTTCATTCATACAGAGACCCTGCTACCATTAATCAGGGCATCTTGCCATTTGGACAGGTTTCTTTAGTAAACAATGGTTATTTTTCCTCTCACTCATGCTACCTCTTTCTCTCTCTCTCTCACACACACACACACACACACACACACACACTCTCTCTGTCAGTCAAAGCAATTTACAACTATATATAGGTTAACAGGCATTGCACATCAGACCCAACATCCTGAAATCTTTTGGGATTACAAGTATATGATGATAGAATGTAGAACAGCTTTGAGAATGCCGATGCAATTGCTTTCCACCTCAGAGGTAATAGTCATCCTTATTTTGCAGCACTAACTCAATTCTTCTCAGCATGATGGACGTTATGAGGCTTTAGAAGGTGGATGAACACAAGACTGTGTTGAAAGTGCATCATAATAGTCATTGCTGTTTCCTAAAATGGCAATAGATATGACATTTTTGACAGCCATTTGAATACAGGTTGTTAGCCACATATCCAGTTTTATTATTTACTGGAGCGTTGAAACACCATCATTTCCTGACAGGCTCTGTGCTCATAAAGAGCCACATGGAGACAAAGGTCTTCCTTGTCATCATTTATGATTTTTGAAAGAAGACATAAGGCACTGAAACAGCTAAAAATACGTGGATTCAAAATAGCAGCCAAATGTTCCTCTGGGAGCCCTGTGTCAATCCTGACACAGCAATAAACTTTTTCTGAAAAATTTTTATATAACCACATTGACATTCTTCACATAATAAGCACATTTTTCTGCATGTCTGTTCACTATTATATGCTACTTAGCAAAGTACTGCTGATTCACAACTTATTTTTTTAATAAACCAGTTTCAATATTGTAAATCAAAGGCGCGTGTTTGTGTGGTGGGCTGTTGATTTCACTTTGCTCACTTACATATTAAGAAAACAATTGCAGTGCTGGGGGAAAAAGTATTTGATCCTTTCCCATTTCCTTTATTTTTGAGCTTTTTGACATTAAACTTGGCCAGATCTTTGTGTAAGTCCTGGTGTATGAATGAAGCCTGAGAGACAACATGTGAGTTTTTTTATGTCATTTCCTAGGTGTGGAAGATACTGAAGTGCACACCAGCTGGGAAATGGTAGTTCCATCTTCACAAGCCAGTAATTGGTTTAACCACTGCAATGGCTGCAACCAAAAGCTTCCCTTATCTGTTGACCAGGGTCTCAAATCTGTATGGAGGAATTTTACACCTTACACTAAACACTACATACTAGATATTGTTTTTACAACAATAAAACCACATTCAAGGAAGTGACTGAGCTGTAGCCTTTTTCAAAAATGTGCTGTTTGCACTAATGTACAAATTAACATCTAAGCTTGTTCTCTTGTAAAATACCATCTGGAAACTTTGCATAATGTAAAGAATAAATAAACCATTGACTGGTCTTAATGTCCCATTAGTAGGGTCTGTAGAAGAGCAGACACACCATTTGGCCAATTAGTGAGCTACATGTTATCCCAGTTTTGGATGGAAAACACCAGGTGTGTTTGTGGGCATGGCGGTGTGGGTGGCAGATGGACAAGCGTATGATACACAGGTCTCACACAACTTTGTTGTGTCTGTGACTCCTGTTACAGGATGATTCACACAAAACAGGAGCACATGAACATACCATAATGAAGGGAAACCTCAGTGTACAGCAAACAGCAGCTGATGTTACTGACAGGGATCATAAATCCATGAACCAAATGCAACAAACAGGGCTCTGCTGTGAGCTGCTGTTTGCAACAAATGCCACAGGAATTAGAACTGTGAAAGACCTAATCCCAACCATTAGACACTTAAACCAATCTTAGTCTTTTTAATGCAGTGGTCACCCCCCTGGGATAATCTGATGGTGTCACTGCAGAAGCATAAAAGGTGGGGCGTGCAGAGACGGAAGAGAGGAAGGAGAAGTTTCCTACCCTCTGCTGGATGGTGGCATGCTTGTGTTCCATATCCCTCTTCTCCACGGCTGAGTCGATCACCAGCTGGTCAAGCTACACCATAAACACGATGATGGTTACACTGGACAGTAGAGCACTGCTCCAAATGCAAACTCATACACTTCAATTTTTCAAAGAGCATTGCTTGTGTTCTCTGTGGCACCACATAATTCAAAGTGATGGTACTAATGGATGGAGGTTACATGGGGTGGCAAAGAGGGGCAGGAAGCCAGTACACAATTCAGGCGCAGGGGACAGTGGCACAGAACCACCTTACCTTCTTTTGAGATTTTGGTTATAAAGGGACCAAGTTTGATAAATGCTTTACTAGTGCATTCTGAAAATTGGTCTTTTATGCAGCCCTCACCTAACTGTGGAAATCAGAAACAACTTGTTCATGCTTTTCTGATGAACGGGAAGTGCTACATCTTGCATCACTTTCCCACCCTGATGACACACTCAGTAACAACAGCAGATCAGAGATTTTACATCTCATAACATATCACTGCATGTTGTACATTTGATTTACAGTTCTTTCCCAGTCAGAGGTGGTATAATTTCTGGGCACAGGAGGCAACAGCTATTTTGGGCAGATGCATTTTAATCAATCAGGGAATTGGTGTTGATGTGATAATTAAAACTTGGTGCTGGTTCAGCATGAGGCAGCCGTGCCATTGACACTATGTTGCCTTTGGCAGAGTTAGGAAATTGACGACCAGGAGGCCAATTACATCCTGGGCCAGAGCATTTTATCCGGGCCCACAAAACCCTGGTCATACCTGGTATCTGCGCCTGGAAATTCACCAGTTCTTACCATTCTGCTGCTTATCATTGTACCTTTCAAGTTTTATTATTATTCAGCTTTGTCATTTGGGAATGAAAGATCATGCAGCAGATAGCTGGACCAGTACTGGTCTACTTAATGATAAATAAAACAAACAAAAGTGTCACAGAAGTGTGTCCAAATATTGTTTACTGAACTGTGAGATTAAAAAAGTGTTCAGTTAATGAGCAATTAAAGTTTTGTTTACACTTACAAACCAGTGGTAAAGGGAGAAGGAAAAAAGAGCTGGGCTGGTAAAAAAGAAGGAATCAGAAAAACATTGTCATGCGTAACAGAAAGTGCTGATTCCAAAAGAAAATTAGTAAGCCGAAGAAGCCACCTGCAATACGCAAAGGAAAGTGTGAAAGCAAAAAACAAAATAGTAAACAGAAAGTGCAAGTTTCTTTTAGAATTCTTTTTCTCTGTTTCTAAATGGATTTATAGTTTGTTTATCAATATACTGATTATGTTCTGTGTTGTTGTACTGTTTTTCCATTTAAATTGTTATTTGATGTCTTGGCTTCCAATTTAGTTTTTCTTTTTCAAGTTGTTTTAACAATTAATGGATATGGATTATCTATTTATTTTTTATATGGCACTCCTAATCTTCCAAAACTCTAATCCTGCATTTGGATATGGCATTTGGTTATGGACAGTAGCTGAAAGTTAGAATTTATTGTACTTTTGGCTCAAATAACCTCATAAAGTGTCCCCCAGTTCAAATAATACATATAAATAAAATGGTGCACAAGGCTGGAATTTCTGTCCTACAGGCAAAGCTCTCATACAGAACTGACACAGGAATTAAACAATATACTTTGATCTTTAGGTTCAAAGTATTCTCTATTTTGTGTCATCAATAAAAGACTAAGGAGTATTCCTTTTTTTCTAGTAGAAGCATTATAGCCATGTCCCAGATGAGGAACTCCAAGCCTTGGGGCCTTATGAGGAAACATTTTATCTGTTACAAAACCACTGCGCTGGATTCTCATCCCCTCACTGCTTTCTCCTCTGCATCACTGCGCACCAGAGCCTAGGAGCGCAACACATCTTCTCCACCACGGCTGTGTTCTCCTTATAGCCTGTCTTAATGCCTGTCTTGGAATCCTGTTTCAGAACACAAACTGGGCTCTGGTAATCTGGCTGGCCACAATCCCTCCTCCCACAGCCTCCAACTTAAAGACAGGAAATAGCCTTGGGTCCTAACAACATCTATTACAATTTTTAGAATCGCAGCATCCAAGAAAATAGTGATTATAGTGATAATGATAACAGAACGAGAGTTGGATCTAACTAAGTTTAAGTGGTGATATGGACAATAATGATGGATAGCAACCACTATTTTTCAAACAATATGTCTTCAACACAACACAATCTTGCAACCTGACTTTTTCTGATATAAATAATTAAGGACAGTTGCTGTTGAGTTCTAGGAAAGGCAGATACCGTATTAACAAGTTAAGAGTAATGCTCCATCTAAATAAAATGCTCACTATGTAAAATGGATTACTAACCTTTTAATTAAGCAGTCATTTAACTACAAACAACTGAGTATCAGTAGTAGCAGATAACTGATACAAGTACACTTATCTTGCCTGATATGTGTCCACCACACATTGTTACATTTATACCTACTGAAGGTTTCAGAGTGAGATCAGACAGGAAAAGTCTCACCTCCGCTGCAAGCCTCTTCATGTAGGGATCAATCGCATCCAGGAGGTTGTATCCCTGCTGGAAGAGTGTGTGCTGGGCGTGCATGAAGGACAACATCTGCAAGAAGGAGGACAAGTACTCATACGGATTGCTTGGGTTGCCTCCTAACAGAGGGGTGGCAATTCACTGGTTGCAGAGTCACCTACCGCATCTAAGATTTCAAATTTCTTCTTCGCCTGAAGGACATTGATCTGAAAATGTGAAAAGAGAAAGATTTTATTTACAACGGCTGAGAGAGGTTCGCTCTGCTGATTTAGTTAAAAAAAAGTATCAATGCAGTCATTCAAGTCAAAAATGAACAGAAACAGAAAGTCCCTGTACACACGTGCCCCATATCTACTCTCCAGCACTGTTATCACTTAGCATCATTCCTTCTCAGAGCTGTAACTGTTCATCTAGCTGAGATTATATATCTAAATGTGATTTATAATAATCATAATGGCATAAATACGTACAAAAGAGTTTACATTCAAAAGCAGTTAAATCCAAAAGAATGCACATTTTCAAACTAAGTCTTACGTCACCTAATGGTCATAGGTATTGTAGTCTGACAATACTCTCCAAACATGTCTACAGTCAAATTATTAAAGATAACCAGACAGCACAAGCCCATACACAGATCGCTTAAAGATGCACATTCGGCTGTAATGGCTTCACTTTAAGCAGCTTCACATATATCTTTTCTCTTGTCATGTGTTTCATTAAGAGGATGAGACTGGAATATGAAAAACCACTTCCACGGTTTATGAAAACATATGTACCTTTTTCCATACAAAAGACTTACTATTTAGCACAGTGGCAATGCAAGTCACCTTGGATAAAGGTATCAGCTAAATACTAACTAGGGGATGTGGTGGTACAGCAGGTTAAGCTAATGCCTCATAGTTCTTGGGCTGTTTAGCTGGTATGGGGTTTAAGTCCTGCTCAGGGTGTGTGGCATTTGTGTGTTCTGTTCCAACCCATCAAAAATATACAAAAGAAGGCAGTGGTGAACCACTTCTGTTCTTCCTTGCCTCAGAAACCACACCAGTGATCCTCTATGAGTCGACTTTGACTCAACGGTACTTACACACAAATGCGAGGTAATAATTGCAGTGTGCTAGCTTGGAGCAAAGAATCTAATAAACATAAATGATAGCTAAGCTGAGATTCTTGCACCACATTTTTATGCTCTGCCTAAAGCAGATGGGTGTCAAGAAAAAGTCCCACATCATCCATTAGGGACTGGTGTTCAATCGAAGGGACATCGCCAGACAGAAACATAAAACTAATTAAATGGGAGTGGTCAGGCACAGATGCTGCAGGAGTTCTTTGACTTTTTCCAGGTAGATTCACTCTTTTTTTAACACAAGTGAGTCAAAACAAAAAAGTGACAGTCGGCAGTTAACACGGGGCACCCAGCACAGGAGATGGTTGGTCAGTCAGTCAGCTGCTCTCTGTCCAGGGGGAGCCATAGCTACTGGGGTATGAGGTGAGGTATGAGATATGAGATGTGATAAAGAAATCTTATCTATTTCATGTGACAGTACATGACAAAATGTGACATTTGGTCAACGTTACCAGTAAAGCTGAGGGTCTCAACCTTTTTTAGGTCTCAGACCTCTTTAACAATGTGGGGAAAATTGTTCTTTTCTGCCTGACACCAAAAATTTGATTCGGTTCAATTCAATTGAACAGTAAATTATGATAAAGATTGATAAGGACAATTAAATCCTGGACTTTCCAAAGCCCTATTCCAGTTAATGAGATCCTGTCTTTTTTGTTAGGCATTTCCTGGGCAGCTTCATACGCAGCTTGTGTTGTTAAAATTAAATTAAACAATTTATTAAAACAATCTAATGAAAGCTAAGAACCCCTCCAACAAAAAAGTATAGAAATAGATTCAAACATAGTTTTGCCCTGCTTATTGCATTGAAACTCGATTTACTTCTCCATGCATTTATGACATAGGCAGTAACTGTATAGCAATACTTTAATGCTATCGTTAAGTTTTACCAAGTTAGACTATAGTTTTCAAAGTAATCCTGTGCTTCAGGAACATCCTGAAGCCCACCCACGAATCCCCAAGGGCCCACGGAAATGTATTACTCCCAAGTCTTCCTGAAATTCAGACAATAACTATAAATCCACACCCTTTAACCCCCCTTTACAGTCGCACCTACTTGCACTTGACATAAAAATAGCAACATGGCTAAACAAACGACTTCCTTCTATATAAAATGTGATTCACTGATTTTTTTTGCCATTGGCAGTTGGATCAGTGGTATATTGGGGGTCTACCCCAGCTGTCACAAAGAGAGGAGGTGCCAGGGAATTTTGGGATGACTAAAATAGGTGAGAGCAAGTAAAATAATTCTCCAGGCTTTTTTGTCAGCGTGTTTCTGTTTGTATCACTAAGTAGTGGCACTGTTGTCAAATGTCTAGAATAGTGACATGTATTAAGTGCAGCTTGGACCTAATTTGTATTATATGACATATTTTTTGCTTTGTTGATGTATATATAATAATAAAGGTGATATTACTGATAGGAAAGCAATTTTCCTTTTTTCCATACTTTTTTGTTTTTTAACAACCCGCCTGCTTCGTCAGGTTATGAACGAGAAGACTCAAAAGCCTGGATGGTGAGTTTCATTTTTGTCAGCACGTTTGCTTACCTGTACTCATAGAATAAACCGACACACCCAGCAAAGCTCCTAAACTCACTGAACACACAGAGGATCCACAATCTCCCTATAATGCCCCCCAGTGGTCAGACACCTAACTATTTACATAAATGCAGCAGCCATGACTCTCCCATAATCAACTGCTGTGGCTTTTTATCTGGGGGCAGGGGGGGGCTCCAGCAGTGCAGTGCTCCCCTGGGCTGGCATACATATTTTCTGAACTGAGCAATTATTCTCAGTGGGATTCTTTCAAATAGTACCACTGCTGTCTAGCTAAGAAGATATAGATAGTTTTGTTCCCTACAGAGATGCTTGAGACCAGTGAGACGAAACAGAGTCCTTTATATTAACTTATTCAGTTGGTAGTTTTCTGTAGAATTAATAACAGGAAACAATTTACATTTTTTTTTGCAACTATTATACAACTGGGTAGTTTGTACTGTACTAATTCAGGGTAAATTCCTTGAAAAGGCACACTACAGCAGGAGTATAAGGTGGCAGCTCTAACCACTGTCCCATCTGATGTCCAGTGCACTCTTCAGAAAACCACTATAAACTGAGTCATTCAACAGGGACAGTTTTGAATGGGGGCAGAGAGGTTCTCATAAAAGAAAAACGTACACAAAGCAAAGCCCTAACTTGACATGACAGAAAAACTGTTTTTGCACTTCTATCTGACATAAACTGCACTTAAAAGCTCTATGCAAATATGGCAGTGATCAACATAGCAGAACAGGGGGACAGGGATGGCAAATGTGCAAAGGTGCTGCATATCACCTGCAGCACATAGTCCAGGGCCAGGTGGCGGAAGCACTTGCGGGTGATGGTGAGTGTTCCCATGGCCTCTTCTACCTCATGCGGTTTGTTCCGTGGTGCCTGCGCATTCTTCACTTGGGCCAACTCCATGTCCTCGCGCACCTTGTCAAACTGCTTCTTGGTCTCCTTGAATTTGCGTACATCCCTGGAAGTCAGAGGAGAGGTGGGTTATGTGGTTTTCAGTTATGGAAACAGTAATGACATCATCATCAACAAGTAATTTTACAAGGATGTGTCAGCATAAGTTCTCAAGTTGAAGCATTGGGGGTCTATGTTTCTGCTTTCAGTTTTCAGGTGCAAAGTTCAGAACTGCCCTAAGGCTTCTGTCAATCACAGGATCACATCTTGATGTTTTCAAATGTTTTATTACTCTGTCTCTGGGGCAAACTGTTGGGAGGGGTGCTAGACAAAATAAGCTGAACAACATTTCAGTGTGATTTCCCATAAAGGCAGCTGTGCATTAACAAGGCTGGCCCATAATCCATGTTTAGGATTCACGCAGGCACTAATGGGATATAAAGGCCTGATCTTCTGGACATCAATCAGGAGTACATGACATTCTGAGTGATGAGAAAAGAGAGCTCAATACAAAAGTTTAATCATTACCTGAATGACATTGGTGGTCCATTCTAATGCCCATGAACCCCAGCCAAAAAAACAAGTCCATCCCCAGATCTCTACCAGGAAAATATCACTGTGCACAAAGCCAACCTACCGAAATCTTTTGATCTAGTGTCTATCAGGTCCTACTACTTGCTGAACTGGGCAAAACTACAGATACTGGGAAGCATATTTATTCAAAGCTGCCCAAACAAGTGTACCAAAAAACAGCATGAGTCACAAGTAAACAGAGAAAAAAGGTGAAGAACTGACTATCTATGGTCAAAGCTCATTAGGTCATTAGGTTCGAAAACAAACTCCCAGGAATGTCTGGAGGAGACTCCTTAGACTACTTCTGTATTTATGGAAAGTAGGGGGAAAAAACTTTCAGTATCCTTGTTTGTGTACTTGGAATTTAGTTTTTGCTGTTTCCAACAGTTGAAATCTAACATCCCCCAACAAACGGAAATCAGCTGAAAAATGTGTTCTTTGCTCTACTCTAGCCCTGGGGAGGAATGCCATCATTGTCTCACTTTTGACCTATCAAGCTGTGTGTCACCGGCCCCCGTTTGTAGAGGCTGATGGGATTAACTTCCATCTGACCCCTCTAATCCAAGGCAGATAGCGCACACCTTGCCTTGACATCAGAAGTGGTTGACCATAACCAGCACAAGGAAGATATTCACCAGCCCTGACACCTCTCAAGTGGTAACCTGTTTCACAGTGACGTGTACACTTTAGTAGATGTGCCAGGGCTGCTCTAAAGCCTCTGAAGTATACAGGCCATATCACCAGCTGAGCACTGGAGTTCCCACAGGTTTCCTGGAGACTTGGGGAAGTTCAGATTTTCTCAGACATGTATAGTTTCCCCTGGGAGTCTTCATACTTACTCCTTTACGAAGTTGTGCAGCTGCTGCTTAACAGACCTCTGGGCCTGGTCAAACAGGATCTGTGAAGGCAAAATGACACAAATATCAAGCCTGATAAGAAGAAAAAAAGAAAAACAATTTACTAGGACGATTATGTGGAGTAATGTTTGACAAAATGACCAGAAGTTCACAGGTTCAATGCCCAACTGAAGTGCAGCCTTTAATCTGGAAAGCTCCAGTAAATACCCAGGTAAGTGGATTAGGACATTGCTTTACGATATGGTATCACTGAAAAAGCCACAGTGTGGCCAACACCCATTTGTAGAGCATGTAACTCAAACCCTTCACAGTGGTACAGTGTAGGAATCCAAGAAGGCAATGATGCTATACACAACTACTCACAGCTACAATCACAAAGCAGCACGCAAAGGTATTTACTGAAAGCGCAAAGTCAATTTTGCTCATGTAGTGACATAAATTAGCCAGCAGAGGACCCTCTCAACTCAAGCTTTCCTAAACCTTGGCAGAAAAAGCAGACTTCATTACGTCACGTGTAGAGGTCTCCTCATTCATAGTGATTCTCAGCCCTCCCCAGCAGGACCATCACTGTAACTGTTCCTGCTATGCTCTGGCGGCAGTAGAACTAGGTCACTTGGGCACGAGCGAGACTTTTGAGGATGCCATCACCCATGCAGCACGTACAGCACCCTTGGTGGTGGCCCTCAATGTCTCAAAGGTTCCATGGAGCCTAAGCTACCCTAAGCTAACCAGTCCCCCCGCCCGCCCGCCCGCCCTCTCCTGCCTGTTGACCCCAGGCAGACTTAACATAGGAAACCCATCTGTGCTGAAATTAGTACACCATGATTTAATTGGGAGACTCCCTGAACTCTGGGTTTTCACATCCTCTCTTGGATCTGTTTCAGCCCTGAACAAAAGCCCAGGATAAATGAATGCATGAGACAGAAGGAGTCTGGTCTGAGGGCCATTCGGAAACTGCTGTGCAATGAGCCTTCAAAAAAATACGTTAAAAAATATCTGCATGTGAGAGCCCTTTGACCAGACCAGTTTATGCTGGTCAGCTGCAGTCAAACCACTTTACCGCAGACACTCAGCCCCATGTTGTCACTCCCACTGAACTCATACTCTTATCTTTTGTCTTATTGGCACTGCAGAGGATCATAGGGGTGCTAAAGTGTGAGAGTCAGAGTGGAGCTTTATTATCTGTAGTTGCTTAGAGGCAATATACCTTTCAGCAAGATTTTCTGAGCCTTTAAAGGGAGCTGATTCCCAGGACCTTTTCTAAGGTGAATTTAATTGCATAATGAATTGATTTTTTTAATACCCCTTATATTTCTTAATTCATCAAAAAATGTTAATTCATTCAATTTGTCAATGTTTTTTTTTTTAACCAACGCAACATATACAAGGGAAGTACCTTGATCAAGAGTACTACAACAGGAGGTGGAAACTGAAGACAGCAGCTCTGGCCACTGTAGTGCAGTGGTAGTTACCCTCATAATTGTTATGCCCTTTGGGGTAATGTGTGATGTTAATGTGATGCATGTTTGAAATTTAAATGTTCAATTGTATGATTTGTGGGTAGATTTTGGTTGAAGAGAGGGCCAACAAACGGAGTAAGCCTACAATACCCTCTTCTGGTTTCTGTTTAGATTTTCATGACAAAGACTCACTCTAGAATACTGCTTTGACAATACTTTATTGTCATCAGTCATCTTCATTGCTGCAAACAGTTATTGCAACTGTTATTTTTTTGTTTGCTGTAAATAAGTTTTTCCTTTTCATCTGAATTTTTAATATACCTGTTTCTCCTTGGCCCTTCTGTAACATGACCAAATGGGACATTTTGAGTTCAAGGAGCAACAGCTTCAGCTTTGTATTTTTTCTGGTATGAGATGTGTTTGACAGACCTTATAAACTACTCTCACCTCCAAAAAACACAGACATAAATGAAGCCACAGAGACAGGGATCACAATGGGTCCTCACAGTGGTCTGCTTTGTGCCAAAACCATGAGGAAGACCAGTACTCTTGCCTCGACTAAAAAGCAAAGGATTTTACTACCAGGTTAACCACCAGTCCTACAAATGAACATTAACCTGGAAATGATGACACATCCAGCAAAAACATGCCTTGTTTAGACCCTTCTGTGGCTAAGCAGTGTCTTTGGCCGGCTCGGCTGCTACCCAGCGTGAATTTGGGAGGGCACTTACTGCCTTCCATCGTAGTAAATCTCAAGATGCCGGCATGCCGCGGGAAGCAGCAAGGCCTCCCCGTTTGTAGCCAGTTGTCTGTAGAGAACAATTTAATTAGCCACCAGGCCACAAACACCAGAATTCCAGGAGACGGCATCTAAACTCACAAAAAGCAGATGGGGAAAAAGGCATAGAAGCAGACAGTCAACCGCAGAAATAGATTCGGCAAATAGGGGAGTGGCAGGTTACCCTGTACCAAACACCAACAGCACAAAAAGGTGGCCATAGGCAGCAGGCAGGCAGTTCAAGAACTTTTGAAACATGTAAACAGTCAAACCCCAAGATACGTCCCTTTAGGTTACAATAATTCGACTTCAGGTGTTTTACACCCCTACTAATTAATACCCTTACTTTAGTTTACAAAGAACAGATTTATGCACTCTGACAACTGACCAGCACTATCATGTGTGTCTTCTTCAGAACTATTGTTGGGTTCATGCTGCATTAAGTTCACAGCCTCCATTATCTCATTTACCAGTTTCATCTGTTATCCTCCTAATTGCTTTACCCTAAGTAGGGTCTTGGCGATCTGGAGCACAAGGCCATGAAACTGCCCCATTTGGGGCACTAGTCTATTGCAGGGACCCACCCATTCACACACAATGAGCAATTTATAGTGACTAACCAACCTGAAACATAAGTCTTTGGACAGTGGGAAGAAACTTACACAGACACAGGAAGAAGATGCAAATTCCACAAAGACTGAGCTAGATTCGAACTCATAGTCAACACACAGTGTTACTCACTGAGCCAGCTCATTGCCCCCTTTCTCCTTTTAAAATCTCAGTAATCACAGCCCCTGTTTGGACTATCTAAACAATGTAACAGATTCATTGAACAGCATGGAGCATTACCAGAGTCCCAGCATTTGAGGAGATTGTATTTTCATAGAGCATTCACTCTTCTCAAGAGAGTGACACAGAATGTTGAACAACAGCGCAGAGGTGAAAAAAATGAAAAAAAAAATAAACAATAAGGTAATATTGTGTAAAAATGATCCAAGTAAGCTAACTGTAAATAAGCAAGTACGTAAGCTGAGGAGAGAACATTAAGCATAATTTTAAAAAAAACTCACAAAACCAAAGAAAGGTAGAAAAAGAAACTTCCGGGGGTCCAAGTACTGCCCACCCCACCCTGGCTTAAGCCCTGAATGTGGATCCTACAACACTGTATGATACAACTTTAATATAATTACTGTCACATGTCACTTGGCCCCCTTGGCCAACAAAGCTTCATCCTTCATCTTTCCCACAAACCACCATTTGGACCTTGTTGCCTAGTTACTGCAAAAAGACCTAGTAGCCCATGTGTCCCTCCCTCCCACCTTCTCTAGCCCCCATCCCCCCAACTTACACTGCCACTGTACACATTTACATTTTCCCCTTTTCCAGATAATCCCAGGATGGTGGGCAAATACTACTGAGGAACAGGTTTTATTATATAAAGATATGGCAACACTACACGATCCCTCATTCTCCTCCACCACCTCCAGCCTCTGCTACAAATGCCTCCATCCCATTGTTCTCCTGCTGATCTCTGCCAACAAAATGAAGCAATCCCCATTCGATTCTTTTTCATTTGGCCTCATCAACATTCCGGATCTGTACCCAGATCCAGCAATTTGACAGGAATGTTTACTGGTCTTTTAGCTGTCAAGGAAAAACACATATTTTCCTGCTATCATGTGATGGATGTTAAAAAAATAGATTTCATTTGAGTTACTGTCACAGATGTTCCTGAGACATGTCATGGTACATGGCAGTAACTTATGCAGCATTTGTGAGGTGAAAGGGATCTTTACAGGACCCAGCAAAAATGACTGATCATGCGTGAACTTCCATGGCTGTTCCACAGCTGTCACTGGGTGGTCATGGAACTCCATTCATCTAACAGAGTGAAAGCTCTCCGCCATGGCAGGAACTGACAAGAAGAGCTTGTTTGGACATCATAAGGCCACTATCCCATGGGACAGAAGCTGTATTAGCTGAGAGCTTATTGTGTCAGCCGTCTAAAGCTCATATTGGATGGTGTGTGGTGAGGGCAATCAGTTGGTAACCATTCTTGACTTGACTGCCCCATTTGTATGAGCCTTTCACACTTCTGGACAGATGCCCATGGCATCACAATCCTAATGTGAAAAATGAGGCAGCTGCCCCAGGCCCCTTGGACAAAACACACAAAAAAACACAAACACAGTCATTCGCATAAAATACAGAGATTCAGTTGAGATTATTGTTATTTATTCACTTGCATAAACCATCCCACCAACAGGGGTGACTAAAAACTCTGATGTAGAGGTGGTGTTTTCTGGCAGTACATGCTCTGCCTTTTAATGTCTATAAAGTTGGAAGAACTTCAAGTGTTCTACCCACTTCCTGTTCTTTACATAGGGGAATGATGCTGAATCATCTCCTCTCACCCACGTTACGGTCCTCCAGGAAGTCTGAGGAAAATAACACTGTAAAATGTCGGCTGTGCTCAAACAAAATTCACCAATTCAGCTTTTTGTGATCAGCCCAAGAACCAGGGTCTTGTTTTATTTGGCTGGTGGAATGCTGGATTGTCCCGTACTCTCCGAAGGGGTCCGCATGTTAAATCCCAGTTACGTAACAAAGTCCAAATTTGTGCAGTTTTTTCACGATACAATAATATGGAACAAAGCAGCAAACAATGTACTTTCTTTTAACAAGACAGGCAATTTAATCACGACTACTAAGCATCTCCATCTGAGGTGAACACAGTACATCCTGAGATGGCAGAGAGTTACCAGAAGCATACTAGTGTTTGGGGCTGTTAAAAGTGGAGAGTCACCAAGACAAAATCAGCATAATGTAATTGTTTTTGCCAATTTCTGCAGAAAAACTGCAATGTCTCTGCAAAATTCTGCCTTGAACCTCTTGAGCCTCGAGACTCTGTGCTAGAAATGCTAATACAATAAAGATTTAAATTTCCTAGACAT
Source organism: Arapaima gigas (assembly GCA_900497675.1). Lineage (NCBI taxonomy): Eukaryota > Metazoa > Chordata > Actinopteri > Osteoglossiformes > Osteoglossidae > Arapaima > Arapaima gigas. The sequence continues at coordinate 149,122 of UFQX01000642.1, forward strand.
TGTCAGTGCCGAAAGTTGGCACAATCACCAGCACCTATTGCTAGTACACTCATCCCTTCTTTAACAGGGCCAATTCATTCTATGTCAGGAAAATTCTTGTTACTGTGTGGTTGCATTACTATAATTTCTAATGCCAGGGTTCTGTTCCCCAATGAGATAAATGTCACCTAAAATTATACATTAACAAAAATAAAATTATAACCAAATAACATTTTGCAACATTTGTTACAGCACTTATTGAATTTTATTTCTCATGATCCAAATTCTTAAAACTGGTAGAAAATCCTTCCTTTCCTCACCCTCGGACTCCAACTTATAAACCATAAAAGAAACATTTTATTTACTATAGTGTAATGGTATTAATGTTATAAATATTGTTTGCATTATCAAAATAAATGAGTTTATGAGTTTATACATTTCTAAAAGTTAGTATTGAATCTGCTACTTTACTTTATTTTGATTTTAGATTGGCATTCTGAAAAGTAGGAGGTATAAGATATATACAGTAGTTGGTTTGTTATGAAAGAAACATAAAGTCAGTACACTTTGCAGAGTGAAATACAAAGTAGGCATTGAATAAAATACCTGTTCTTCATGTAAAATTACCTCTTTACCAGGAAAAAGATTGTAGTACAGAACAATAAGCATATTGCATGAAAAGGTATAATGCATATTTTTACAAAATATAGATTTTTCAAAATACTGTACAGATCCCTGTAATGTGAGGGAAGGGTGTATTATCGCCTTACCTGCTTTACCCAAAATGCCACACAGCACTTCCTGCAGGGCCATAACAGAAACAGGTAATGAGGTACAGACGTGGTACCACCCATCGTGACCCATTGTGCCAAACAGACAATTAGAACGATTAGAAGCAGTAGGATACAGGAGCGAGTGCTAATCTGAATCCCAGCCTTTCACACAACCACACTATGGCCAGAGATCGCCAGGACAGCCCTTTGTCTCTTCTTATTACTTTAGGAACAGGCTGGGAGGCCCTAATAAGAGCAAATGCATTTCCCAAATGAAACCGGATAGCTATTTTCACCCGTTACAAGAACAATGAACCTGAAGAACTGACAGTGATAATAAGTAAATTATTATTACATTTAATTTACAATAATAAACCTGTGTATTTTCTAAACTGTACCAAAATGATAAAAGCAGCTTAACATTTAAAGCTGCTTTGGATAGAAGAGTTAGCAAAATGAATAAATGTAAATGTAATAATGCTACTCTATGTCAATCACTGACCCACACTGCACTGGTGTCAGTTAAACTACATTAGCTGTAACTTGATACTTGGAAGTGATAAATAATGGGTCTTAATGGGTGCAAAAACACATTCCTCCTTGCTACTAAGCAGACGTGCCCCAATCAGGCTGAATTATGTACAAAGCAGGAGTGAGCACAGTTCACTCATATGTAGCAGCACCGTATGGATCTACATGCTAAAACGAAGCAGGAATCATTGTCTTTACTGAAAAGAGTTTTATAACTGTCCCACATACAGATGTTAAGCCTCAGCTGTGTATTACATTCGGCTCCTAAGTAGTGCTCTTCATATTGTGGGATGAGAAATACAGCTCTCCTCAATAAAGGACTGACAACTAGAAGACCGATGAGGATGCTGCCACAAACTTTGTTTGCTTACCTGTCTGTCTGTCTACCTGCCTGCACAGCTGCATTCCAACCCTTACATCTGCTGCCACTGCCTCCTGTGTGTATTCAAAGCAGGGCAGTGGAGCGTGTGGTGTGTCTTCAGCTCCTTTAATGGCCCGCAGCTGTTTCAGTCCCCATAGGAGTGTGTAACTCCCCACTCCAGCCACCCACCCCAACTGTGCACGTAGACCTGGTCAGGTGATTAGGGTTTCGCCTGCTGGGCTCTACCCGCACCCTATAGGCATGCTTGGGGCCTTTTGCAAGTGACTGGGATGTGAATTATCTACTCCTGTTACCCCCTGCTGACCTCAGCCATTACATCTGATAATCTGTGACCCCTCTCCTCTTCTGACAAACATGCATCTTCCAACCACTCCCAAAAGGCCAGTTGTGTCACATCAGACACAGTATGGCTTGGGAAGCATGTTGCAGAACTTCATGTGTCTGTGGGACAATCTGCCGTCAATTTGTAGAATGAACAGAATGCAACATAAACTGAATTAAACATTATGAAGAGTGATTTGTCATTGCTTTTGTTTGTGCCATGGCCAGCATGCAGCACAGTTGATGAGGAAAGTTGGGGAAACAAGAAGCTCTGGGCTCCTGCTTCAGCAAGCTAGGGAAAGTTCCGAAACATTCAACCTATCTGCAGTGGCATCAAAAAAGATGCCAATAGGCAGCTACTTCCACAACTGTGTAGCACTTTGTACTCAGCTATATACTGCTGCACAGCCCTTTGTAATCACAACTCATAGCTGTTAGTTATACAGCAATTGAAGCATTCGCAAATGTAGTAAAGCAGAATAACCACTGTAGAAACACGCCATAATTGCAAAAGTAGAGCTTGCAGAATTAAGCCTTCCTGTACTTTGCTGGCTAACCCTGAAATTAGAGTGCCTGGCGTTCCTTCTGGCTCATGACACACCTCCTGGCAACCCCCCATTAGGAGCCAAAAAGGGAGAGACACCAACAACAACATAAAATTGCTCCAATAAAGAAAAGGAGGTGTTCTGAGGACAAAGAGAATGCATGAAAAAAGGTGTTGGGGCAACAGCGGGACACCTCTACATTCATTCAAGCATTGTCTAGGCATATCCTTGTACTAGTCTTCCTAGGCTAGTCTTCTTCCCCACAATGCCACATGAAAGTGAGTGCACAGTCCTCTGAAAGTGGCAAACACACCTTATTTTCATTGAACAAACGTGTCATCGATGAGTGCACATCCTGAAAACTTCAGTTAGATAAGAAACTGCCATTAGCCAGAGTGTTGGGGTTTAGAGGGAAAGTCCTGCTGTCATCCTCCATCATGTATGCTAGGTCAATGGATTATGATCTTGTCTACTGAATAGGTCCTGACCCTCTTTAAAACAAAACCTGTTCATATCTTTTATTCTTATGGGGACTATATGAAGCCAAGGAAGCACAAGTTGGTAGGTTAAGTGTTACTGACAAAAAGATGACTCTTGGTGACAACTCACATGGTTTTAAAAGTACAGATGGGTATGAGAGTGGTCTACCATTGCTATCTTTGTGAACATGTTTATGGACTGTGAGCAAACCCTAACATGCAACCTCCTCATAGACAGAGATCAATTCAACTCAGGTCCAAAACCACAACCAGAAACAAGAAAACCTGACACAATACCTTGCGAAAAATCAAATGGCTGACCATGCTAGTGCTCCAAGAAACAATGCTGTTGTAGAGATACTCTCTAAAGGCCTGTTCTATGCTTTCTTGCCCCAGAGCAAAGACAGTTTAGATGCGGGAAGGCCCTTACCATATGGTAGTTCACAATTTCCTGAAGACTCTCTCCAAATTTGTCGAGACACTCCTGCAATAAAAACAGTACAACACTGTGAGCTTCTTCTGCTTTAATGCAGCCAGAATTGAAGAGACTCAACATATTTAACATGGGGAAAACCCTAAAACCAATACATTTACATTACATTGATTCATTTAGGAGACAACAAAGCGACGTCCGACTTCAAATACCCAAAAGTGCATTTCACAACACATGAAAAGTTTTAAACACTTAAGTGTGGAGATAATACTGATGTATGAAGAAACAAAGCAAATGCTGTCACCAAAAAAAAAGATTACTAATTATTCTAAGTTCCATAACTTGCTACACCAGTTAAAAAAAATCCAACACTTCGGTTCCATTAAAAATAGTCAAAATGTGTTTTGAAGGGACTGCAAACAAAAATGAGTTCAACATACACATTAGAGAAGTATTCAAATCACCGGCTTTGGTCTACATATCAGACTTAGGCATTACAGGGAGCTACAAACTGTATGGATAATTTAATTTACAGTGGATACTGCAGAAGGCGAAGATTAATAGGCCATTCTGCTTCTAAACAACTGTGAGGCTGTAGAGAAGCCAGGCAGCCCAGTCTGGCATCCTGCTTCCAGCTGGCGGCACAGAGTCTGCTTTGCATGTGGCTTCTTGCACACGGAGCTCAGTGGGCCGTGCCTCGATGATACTGATTCTCCAAGTCTGATCCCTCTTCAGTAATCTACTTACAATCGGCATTAAAACAGGGACAAGAAAGGCTAAAAAACAGGAAACTGCCAATCCATTTGCCAAAGTCAAACAAAAGTTGTCTAACAATCATTTTAATTCAAGCACATCTTCATGTCACTTCGCAGAGCAAATCAGAACGAAAATACCATTTGCTCAACTCAAAGACACCATCAATTGTAAAACGCACACTACATTTTAAGAGGCATCTTCACAAAAAAAGAAAAAAAGACATCAAACCCATAGGAAATGTATGAACCAAATAATTAAACTTTTCACAAGTCAAATTTTCATTACGACTGATGAAATGCAAAAATATTGTATTTAAAAAAAGTAATTTATTTTCACTAATGGCCCATGAACCTTCTTCAAAATCAAACTCGCCTGAAACATTATTAGATTCAGAACCTCTAACACCTATACCTTCCCACAAAATATTCTGTGCCACAGGGCACCTGTATTGCAGTATTTCTTAAAAGAATAATCCACTACTTTCTTCCAAACAGCTGACACCCAATTACTTATGGAAATGCTGTCTTAATCTGGCCACAAGGTGTCTGTAACACGGTGAATGCGGTGTGGAACAAGAGGACCCCAGGGCATGGTACACGGTGTGAAAAAATGAAAGGTTTTATTTTTGGTGATCGAGGTGATAGGGTTTTGATGGTGGGGGAGGTGGAAATCTTTTTCGGGGATCAGGGATGATTTGGGGTTGGACAAACACTCTTCTCACTCAGAGGGCGGGGGTGCGTTTGGCTCTTGTCTTTCTTCTCTTCTCCCCTACATTTTAAAGGGTCTGAATTAGATTGGACTGGTGAAGCTTATTAGCGGGCTCCTCCTCCCTCCTTCCACTGCGTCCACACATGGTTGCACGTGCTACAGTGCCTTGATATGATTTTCAGGTAACAACCAAGACTCAGATTCCTTCCTCAACTAATTTTTAAATGGACTGTTGACTGAAATGTTAAGGGATTAAAGTTGCTTTCACACACACAATTATGGCATGAATTATGCAATTCTAAGATGCAGACTGTAAAATACTGTAAAATACATCCAGATTTCCAAGTTAAAGTTTGAAAAAATGTGAATCTTGGACTTGGAGGAACTATGGTAGTATCCCAAAGGCATACAAAAACTGGCAGTTAAAATGGCTCAACAGTGGGTGGGGAGTTTTTAAAGATGTTCTAGGAAATACAGAACTGAATGTTTGTCAGTCTGTCCTCATGCTGTTAACGCAGAAGCTTCAGCAATGTGATGCTGCGGTTTTAGGAACATAAATCATTAGATGATGTAACCACAAGTTTACAAGCCACTTAGGTAACATGACACCTTTCTCCCACACATGCCAGCACTCAGCAGGGAAGCCAGCTGACAGTCCCACAGTGGGGAAGGCTATCAGAAGAATGTTCTGTGTTCATCAACGTTCTTCTTTCTGGACCCTCCAGCACAGTCCTGCAGATATGTCCGTTTAACACTCACCGAGATCATCTCGTCCTTTTTGCACTGCTGGGAGAGGTCCCGGATCCCGTTCACAAAAAGCTTGTTGGCGCTGACATAGGCCTTACCGGCCTCGATCATGCCGCTGCATAGCTTTACCAGCTGTGGACAGGCAGCAGAAAGAGGAAGAGAGAGGAGAAAGTGAGGAAGAGAAAGAGATGTTATCAAAATCTACTCAGTGCTTGACCACAATTATTCTCATTTCAACAACTTGATAACCATAGAATTACTTCCCCGTGTTTACACACATGTGATGACAGTGTGTACTTTAAAATGAGAAGCAGAAACTCATATGATTAGAGAACATGGAACAGAACAATATACTGTCTGTTAATATGAAACACTTTCTGTTTGCAGACTAATTGGCGAGGACAACAAGGCCTGGACTACACCATTAGTCAGGCACTGCAGCCTGGAACAAGCACTAGTCATGTGAAACAAAGGTCAAGTGACTTTCTGGCTGTTGGGCCATCAGGGGCCTCAGCACGGACCCACTGGAACACAAAGCAATTCAGGCACAGGGAAGCGGTTTTCTTCCCGCTCATTAGAAGCAGGTCCGCACGCCCGCACGCACAGACGAGTGCCAAACAGGTGTGAAGCAGCTCTGTCGATCCTACCAGCCATCTTGAGCCTCATCATTTGCACGCCAGCAAAATCACACATGCAGAGAGAAACACTCCTCCCTTGCACTTTCAACAGATGCTTAAAGGTAATTTGACGAGGGTTTGCAAGACCTCAGGTACAGTTGTATAATGGCCCGATGTCTTCAGATAAAGCCCCCGCTGTTTGTGTGTGTGTGTGTGTGTGTGTGTGTGTGTCTGAGAGAGAGAGACAGAAGGCATATTCCAGGCAGCCCCCCAGTTTCACTGATGGAGTCACCACCCAACAAGACGCACATGTGCAACCTGAACATGCCAAAGGGGATCTGGCATTGGTGGGACTGCTGACCAACATGAACTGGCTTCAGCATAGAGCCTAAAAGGAGGAATAACAAAGTCTGACATCAAAGAGTTGCAGCTCTCTCATTTCGAACAGTGGGACACTTCTGCACCTATTTTGAAAGGATTAAAAGCAAAAACTAGGCTAAATCTAAATGCAGTTTGCAAAAAAAAACCCCAACAAACCTCCATATCCCTTCCTTTCTCCTCTCACAGCATTCTGCAGTTGTTTTTTTAACTGCAGTATGCGTTTAGACATCTTTTTTCAAAATGCAGGGATTAAAAAATACTTTCATAAATTACTCTGTAACTAAATATCATATGAAAATGTAGTCTAAACTTTCAAGTGCCAAATTCTGGAAAAACAAAAAAATCCACATCTGTGGAGAGAGATCAGGATACAATTGTGCTATAGCTGTGATGCTTTTTCATGTAGCTTCCATACATATAGCATGCTGTCCAGTGAAATATAACACAAGAATTCGCCTTCCATATGCATTTTGTAGCATGCAACATATCTACTTTTCAGAACCCTGCCTAAAGTTTTTTCAAAATGCCTAAACTCTAAATCATATGTGTTGCTGCAGATACTGCACAGTCTGGACAGTGTGGCATGGTGCATCTGTTAGCAGACGGCGGCACTAAACTTGGCAAACGTGTAGCACCTAAAGATGATATTTAGAACCAATGACACCTGCTGACAGGATGCTGGTCAGCCAGGTAAAGTCAGTCCAAAGACAAATAGGTCAGTAGGTCCTTAGGTTCTCTGATCTCCTAAACACTGAATATGAATCACTTTGTCTAGGTTTTACCTGGGGTTTACTGATCCATTTTTCATGGATATCTTGCTATTCATTGCTATCTCAAGGTCACTGCCTGTCTTTATTTATATCACAATGACTAAGTAATGAAGGGGGGGGGGGGGGGGAATAGCAGTTAAGGTCTCAGAAAGACAATGCTTGGGCGAAATGGCATGCATCACCAAGGAGCCTCTGGTGATTAGCTCACCTAGGGGCTTCACTCCTGAACTCTCCCCCCATTGGTGCACATATGCACTTTTGTCAACCTCAGACAGACTTCTGGTACAGTACAGACATTGTATACGGTGGGTTTACACATGGAGGATCAATTCTAACTGACCAGGTCCTATTTCTCAACACATATAAAGACCTGTCTTCATTATTATTGATACATATTTTATATATCGTTATCTCAGGGTGAATTGCATTTGTATAAATCCTGGAACTGGACAGATCACATGGAACATGGTTCTATCAGTAGCCCTGCTGCTGCTCTTCTGTATTCCTTTGCAGAATTCATTATTGCTGTTCAGCAACTGGAGCCCTCAGCCACCCGCTGCCGCCATGCAATATCTCTCTGGCTAGTTAACCTGGCCTCGATGCCCGCTGACAGCCCATTCTGCTTCATTAGTTCTTGACAGGATTACACAGATTTCATTAGCACTAACTAATACTGGTAGGTATTCCCTTAATCAAATTATTGTTGAATGTAACAGATGCACCCCACTGCATGAGATGTCTTAGAAAGAAATTAAAAATAAACATACAATTTTTCTATATTAATAACACGGTATCAAATGCTGACTGCAAGGGTTGTATTTTTGATGCAAACCTGTCTGAACATGTGATAATATGTGGAGTTTTGTAAAACTGAAAATAAGAGAGAGAAGAATTAACGCAAAACACATGGTAACACGTAGCCATGATGCTCTACACTGCAAAAAAAGTGTTTGCTCCCATTTTTAACATAAAAAAGTTCAGATCTCATTTCTACTAGTATATGAATGAAGGCTGAAAGAGAAACATTGACACTGGTACTGTTTTATGTCATTTGCCTGGTGTGGAAGATAAAATGCTCAAAAAGTGTGGAAAAAGTAAATGCCCCTTGACAGTGGATTGCTGGTTTTGCCACATTTAGCTGTAATAACTGCAACTAAACACTTCCTGTAGCTGACAGATGTCTGTGGAAACATAAAATTGTTCCATAAGACAAAAACAACATCAAGTAATACCCTTATGACTTCTTCAGCATTTTCATACCAGCTAATGGGAACATATGATTATATTTGGAGATTTGTGAAAAAAAAACATTCTAGGAGGAAGCATTAGACAAAAACCCCAGGCCAAGTCCAGCTGTCTATCACGTACAATGTGTGTAACGCCCACTAAGCTGCATGCTTCTACCTCCACTGTTTCTACAATTTTATAATCAATAAACTTCAACTGCAAATGAACTGCAGCTCTTATCACCACACCCCATCACTTCATCTCAATCTCTCTTTTGTCCAAAAGTGTCCATAATGGGGGTGGGGTTGGAGGGGGGACTCAAAAACCTCAGTTGGCAGCAGGTGCAAGCTCTCTAGTAGACTCTAAGCCAAGATGGACGGTAATCTAAGCATTTACCCAAATACATGATGACAAGGCTAATACTTCCAACTCCTGAAAAAATTATCTAAATAATTAAACTGAATGGTCAATCTATCAAATACTCAGATGTCATTCACTGTAAAATCAATGATTTCTCTAACAGGACGCTCAAAAAAAAGGTTTGGGTGTAAAAACTGAAACTGAAGCCCTAGTTACACAGCACAACAGGCTCTTGTTCTCTTGCTCTATTAGCTAACAACAAACTTTACGGTTTCATGCACTTGGTAATTTCTGTGATATTATATGCAGTCAGGTGAAAACTGAAAGCAAAGGAAACTAAAGTAGCCTGGTGTCTTACCTTATCTAGTTTTGCTTCGATTTCCACCACCTCTGTTTCCACTTCATCGATATTCGCCCTGTAAAGACACACAGATTTACAGTGATTAGTTCAAGCATGAATAAACAGAATGTCATCTTTGTCTGCTAAGATGCATATTTAACAAAGAAAGACCAGAAAGCAACAGAACTATAAGAAAGATGTGGTCCATACCACAATTATAGACAAAGAAAATCGCTGAAATTGTTTGTTGACATTTGTGTAACAAAGGATTTAACAAATTTGTGCCAATAATTTTAAATGGAACTTGATAGCCATTCCCAGAGATATAAAATTAATAACAATTACGTTTAAATTTTCAAGACAATGGATGTAATTTCCCATGTCTTTGGAGAGCAGGGACGACAGATGAATAGTAGGGGGAACTGCGGGCCTCAGGGTGAGACACTCTCGAGCCGAGTCAGAAAAATAATTACATTTGTAGAAAGGCTTGGCTCTGGGACCACATTCTTCACAGATGTTAGGGCACCCACTACTAGAGCCGCCTGGGAGTGGGAGGGTGAGGATAGACAAAACGTGGGAGTTTATCCATCCAGTCCCACCCAGCACCCCTGTTCCATCCCCTGACACATGTCCCATTCTGCAGCACTTCTGGCTTCAGCAGGAAATGCCACACAGCTCTGCAGAATGAATCTGGTGTATATACAATTATGACACAGAGCTCATATTGATTGGAACCATATGGGGCACGAAGGGAAGTAGGGCTGTAATCAAAAACAACACAGATGTTGTAACGGTGTAAAATGAGGTACTATTTAGGGCAGGGGCAGAGTACCGCAGCGTGGAGTACATATTAGCAGGAAGAAGAAATGGTTAAAAGGTGCATAATTGCAAAGGATGAGCTTTGCCATTCTGGATTTACTGAATTCCAGCAACGAAGCCTTGGTTTCAGCCAATCTTACTGCGTCATCTTGTTTCTTTCCTATCAAGCGATGAGGAACAACATGGGGTCACAGGGCAGTAGTTAGAGCTACTACCACTGTACTTGGAGAGCCCATGTTCAGATCACACCTCCTGCTGTAGTACCTGTGATTAAACTAGTTAACCTGTACTGGTAAAATTAAAAAATACCCTGGCAAGCTGCTTTGGAGAAAATCAGCTGTCAGCTGAATGAATCAACAGTAAACGTAAATATATGTGGAGTATCTAAGGTAGAAAGAGGTGAATGAAAAGAGGTGAGCCTTAGGTACCATTTTTCCCACACACTCATCACAATGTGTTTCACTTGAATATAGTCATGCTTTTTATGTAAATCCACAGCAATGCAGTGAGATATCTGAGTGAGAATCAGGACTCAGTTACTGATGTACTATTCCTCTGTAACCTGTGACTCAGAAGAAGCGTGGCCTTGCTCCAGGCTCCTACAACGGCTTCCTGTTCCTTTCAGGCAGTTTCACATATAGTAGCATAGATGTGCATAGGGGAATCGGCTGTCTGCTCGCAACTTTGTCTCCTGTCAGGCCGAACTGGAGCGTGAAATGCATTTAGGTGACATCAATCTAAGGTAACATATAAAAGATGAGCACAGAGCCCCAAGCGTACTCTGACCAAAATAAAAATTTGTACAAAAAATGGCACTATGTCATTCCAACTGTGTCTGATGTGCAACGTCTGCTTGCCACTTCAAAACAGTTATCGTGATACTGCAGACAATCCAGGTTAAAGGAAGTCCTAAAGTTTAATGGCAATTTTTTCAGTGCGTGGAATGGCTCCTTTCCATGCAAAGACCAGTCAGCATGACTGCCTGTCATGGTACCCGGCCATAATATCTCACTAAGAGCTTCTATTCCGCTGGGCTACTTGATATTCATCTCACTGGCCGTGCTCACACTATCCTGGAGCAAAGCCTGTGTGAAACAACCAGGGTGAAACCACATTCATGCTTGTTTTCCCCCAAAGATACATAAATGTCACCTCTTTTAAGCTGCATGGGCACTGAAATTGCACAGTTGCGCAGTCTCAAGGCCTCATTCCTTCATTGCAGCAAAGAAAGCGAAGAAGGGTGAAACAGAAAACCTGAGGCTCCTCCAGAAAATCCCAGAAAATGAGGAACAGCAAACAATTCAGGAACATGAGCAGTGGTGTTCTGTCAGCAACTCACACATCATTGCCTCCATTGCAACCCACAGGCTTCCTTAGCATGGGACAACTCCAACAGAGGCAGAAGGCAAAAAGCCCATTCAGAAAGGTATCGGTCCCTTTCCAGATGCAGTTACAGGTGCGGGGGAAGCTTCCTCTTCCTGCACCGATATTCAGTAATGGATGCCCCGGACTGCAGGCCTTTTACCATAGCAACTACCTAGGTAGGACCGAGTGAGGGACAAATGCCCACTTGACACATGCCCAGCAACAGACCGTCTAGCCAGCCCTCCCAGTTGCTGGCTGGATACAACTGTAGAACAAATAAATTTCAGCCATAAAAGAACTAAAGGTCACCACACCCCAATGCACATGTGGTTTTACTTCCAATCATTTGTGTTACTACATCCAATTTTTCTCATGCCCTAAGTAAACTCCTCAATGATTACGTGTTACAATTTTGCCATCCCCTCCAGTCTTGTGACAAACTGGTCAGAGCACATTCTCCTTGGGTTGCCAAGATGATGAAGAAGGGCAAATTTTGGCTCAGGCCACCGCACTACATAGCACCTTTCTGTTAATAGAACCAACAGAAGGGGAACACATACCACTAACCTCCTGAACATCTACAGGATGTTTGCTACTGCTTGGCCCTGATTGCTGGCCCTTTGCCCTTTGGAGGTTAGTAGTCAGCTGCGAGAACATCAGGTCAGTTGCAAGGGTTGCAGATTCGCAGGAGCGTTGAACTCCCCCGGCTGGCTGCATAATTAGGTATTTTGTGCAAGCACTGCAGCCTGGATGGATGCAGGACAGCTGAGCCCAAAGGCTGTGAGCACCCACCTCACACAGCTACTGGTGTGCATGGTTGAAGAGCAGGTGTGGCAACACGCTCAGGTACTCACTCCAAAAAGCCACTAAAACACAGCCAGCTGGGACCCACATCATCCGTCCACAATGAACACCGGCTCAATGTGGGATTAATGCATGAGGCAGGTTTCTTTTTATACATTTAACAAACAATATGCAGCTTGAATAAGAGCTCTGAAATGGAACTGCTTTATTGTTTTCTCAGGGCAGAGCATTAAAAAAAATCAGGCACCTTACCACGGTTGTAGCTATCCACTGTTATATCAAGGCCTTTGCAAACGATGGCTGTGGAACAGTATCTTTAATCAATATGAGTGTCAGACAGCAATGTTTAAATAACTTCAGAGGACAGTATACAACAAAAACCATAATAACTAAGGATAAATATAGCAACAGTTACCGTCAACCTTTAAAGTAAAAAAAAATCTGTGTGCTCTTCAATGCAGAGAACACAGGTCTTATGGAACATTTCCTTCTCGTTCTCCTTTGTCCCTGGTTCCGTGGCAATTGGTGGAGGAGGGGGTAGCCATTAGAGAGCAGCCACTCAGCATCTGCTGGATGAGAGCATTTTGTCTGAATATTGATTGTTTTGGTGTGCTAATTGGGCTTCTCTGCATGGCTGGCTGGGCTAGTAGAGGCGAGGCGGTAGAGGGGTGCTCTCACCACAGCTCCACTCAATACCTTTGTCTTCCGTTATTCTTAGCTGAATGACCATGGGGGTCTTTCAGAGGTCCTCGAGGTCAATCAGGCTCTTTTTGGATGTAGCCAATGCTGCCGGAAGTGTTAGGACCATTTCAAACATGAGATCATTTGTGAGGTGTGTGTGTGTATCCTGAGAGGCGCCAGGGAGCTTTAAAACTTAGCAGAGCTCCTGCTGACAAGACTCCAGGTCATGGGTTACACATCCTCTTTCTGCACAACAGGGCAACATAGAACTTTGCAACCGACATCACACTGCAGCTGAGACCTGCCCCTGCTTGAACTTGTCAGGGCTGTTTGGGAGCCTACTGTTAATCCTGCAGATCCACTCCAAGCAAGAGCCACATAGCCAGCATGCTTATACGGGCTTACCCATTTTGAGGCTCACTCTTCGTCAATCTATTCTGTCAACAGTGATTTAATTGCTCTTTCCGCACTGGAATTTTTCCAGCAGCTCACACTGAAAGGAGCATCTTTGTCACCTTCACTGTCAGCCATTGTCTACTCAGGAGAGAGGCATTACCTCAAAGGAGGAGCAAAAGGAGGCAGCTGGCAGAACGGGTTCTTTCCCAGCAAGACAAATCCCCCCACCCAATGCAGGCCCCGAGCAGCATGAGGAACAGGTCACCTGAACTGAACTCTTACTTCTTCAGCTCCATGCCTGCTTGAAATAGCTCTGTGATTAATCTTCCCCCTCATACACTTGGATTATTTCTACTCCTAAAGTATTCTTTCATTTATTCAGGTTTATGATACTCTTTTGTTGTTTATCAAATAATAATTTTCATATAGCCTTGAAAGATTTAAAGAGTGATGATATTTTCAAGTTATCTTGTGTTTTATTCCTGCTTCAGTTTTCTAGGTGTTAAACTTGACTTTAGGGGGTAGCAAATGGGGTGCTGGTTAGAATGCGCACCTTTGGACACAAAGGAATCAGGATCAAACCCTAAACCCTAACCCTCCACTGCAGTACCTTTCATCAAAGGTAGTTACTGTAAATTGATTGAGTAAAAATTACCCAGCTCCCAGACTGGGAAGTACAAGACAAATGTTAAACAAGTAGCTTTCTTATTCACTAAAAAAGTCAGCGAAAATGATGTCCCTATTTTAAGTAGCTTTGTACTCTTGAACATGAATCAAGAAAATGCATTGTCAAAGTCATAAAAAATAAACACAGGCATTTCTCCTCTGTATATCCAAATGGGAAAAAAATTATGTATTAAATCATGGATAAATATTCAGTCTAAACTTAAGAACTGATTAAACAGAACCCCACTATATAATGTAAAAGCAGTAATATTTATTTCACATTTTAGAAATGGAATAATTTAAGTGTATGACATTTCTTGTTTTGACAGTGCTACTTAGCCTCTTCCTGTGATAATAGATACAAAATGTACCTCATTTTATTACATCAGAGAAACTTTACCTCATAACAGTCAACTTAGACTGACGCTCTACTAAAAGTCCAGTCCAAAAATTCAATTTCAACATTCCAATAGCAAAACTACCCAACCTGAGTAGAGTGACAGTTACAAAATGTCACCTTTTCCCAGTATTTCCTTACAGAGCTCTCCTCAGTCAATATTTCAACAGTTATGTATTTACTGAGCCAACATCTGTAGAAACCTGGTCAGTTTGTGTCACTGGTCATGAGGTTTATACAAATTTCTAACCTCAGGGGCTTGAAGTCACACCCCCTGTGATAAAGATCACACTACCTCCCTGCAGTTAAGGTTTGCACAAAATGCCCCCTATGATGTATGCCACAAATCCATTGGAATGGCAAGCTGGGACTGTCACATGGAAGGTAACATGGTTCCCATAAGCAGACATGTAATTAAAAATGTGTACAGTCAGCAAAAATATCAAGTGGTTTTGGTCTCTGTCATTCAATTTGCTAATGTACGGGAGTGTTTCTGAAACACTGAGCCAGTGGCTTACACTTACACAGCAGTATTTAGCCTTTGTAGTTAAATATAACAAGTGGACAAGTTTTGCACGATCATGCCTAAGAGCACAGCAGAGCCAGAGTGGAAAAGCTGCAATTAGCATAATGTTGTCTGTTGTGTGGTAGAGGTGGCCATATATGCAGGTTTCACAAACAAAAAGACAAAACAGGTTCCTAACATGTGCTTCTGTCAGTCCTCAGACCAGCTACTATAAACACCTCTGTTCATTTCTACTAAGTGGCAGCAATGGGGCCCCACCAAGCTTACTGAGGCAGGTAGATGTGGCCAATGTCCATCAGTTCAACCCCGCCCCTGCCAGTGAAGTACCACCCATCAGCTTACCATAAACAACTGAAGGTACTGTGCTGTGACAAATTCTTACAAAGAATACCAATGATGACTGAGGTTATACAGAGGCACCTTCCGAAAAAGCTGGTCAAAACAAAAAAATAACACAGGGGACGAAGTCCACAGGCCCAACACAGTGCGAGAATGGCAGAGTAAGTCATTGGCAAGGAGTTCTCCAAGTAGAGAATCATGGTGAATAAGGTGTGCTCATGATGACCAGTCTCTGAATATCCCAGGAGGGACCAAAACACAGTGATTACCTGTTACACCTCTGACGATGAAACACACGCTGCAAGAAAACTCCTGAGACATGCTTATAATAGTAACAGTTGCACAACCACTGAGATGCAGGCCTATCTCCCCCAAGAGCCTGTCTCTTCCCTCCCTACTATCCGCCATCCTTTCTAGATGCAAAAGAACCTCGTTCCAACATTTCTGCATCTTCTGCATGGATGCACAAAGCCATATTGGAGCCAAGTGTTTAATCCCCAAACATCCTATAATAAACATCTGCCTTGGTCTAATAAGCCTCCAGGTCACAGCAGCTCTTACAAGCCTGGACAATGCAATCAATTGGCACACCGCTTTCAGTTGCACCTCATTAAGGGTTCCCAATCCCATCTCCTTCAACACAGGTCTCCTCCTTAAAACCCACACGCCAATAACACACCAAGTCCCTTCGCTGGTACACACTTGCCGTTTACACATGGTTGCTTGAGAAATCTCTGCCAGCTGCACTCCCTGCCCCCACTTCCATCCCCAGCACACACATGGCTTCTCTGTTCACTGAATCCCAAGTAGGCAACTCCATGGAAACGATTCACCAAGCTCTGTTTCCCTGGCAACCAGAATATGCACTTGCCATGCTGTCAACCCTACCTTCTTCCGTTGTCAGACAAGTCACTGCTGACCAATGTGTTTATTTTCAAATTTCCTTGCAGGAGGCCCATTGACTCAGACATGTGCTGCCTGGCGCTTGTTCGCAGCTCATCGGCCCTAGGGCACAAATGGATGCAGAGTGGGGAGCAAACGGCCCCCAGCCTGGCCAGCCATGATGCAGAGCACATTAGATTTTATGGTCCAACAAGCATTAGTATATGGAGTGGTAAAACCAAATGTCAAAAAGACTTCTTTTCAAAATCTGATGATGCTGCTATGACTGGAATTAGCAGAGGAGGATAAACCAGAAAAGGAGAAGCCAGATCCACGGAAATACATTTAAAAATAAATGCCATAATTACCACAAAAATGATAATTAGTAATTTATCCATCTAGTTTGGGCTACGAACAATAAATTAATAAGACACGTGAGCAATGTGTGAAGGATCATCCCACTATTTCTGTGTTCCACACCTTCTACCTGCAAACCCACAAGGACCACGGATTCCCTCATTCCAGTTTTCACGATGCTACTCAGAAGTACCAACATTGA
Organism: Arapaima gigas; assembly: GCA_900497675.1. Lineage (NCBI taxonomy): Eukaryota > Metazoa > Chordata > Actinopteri > Osteoglossiformes > Osteoglossidae > Arapaima > Arapaima gigas. Next base: position 165,905 of record UFQX01000642.1, read on the forward strand.
CAGCACTTTTGGGTGCTCAACTTAGTTACAATCTTGAAAAATTTCTTTCCCAGGGCTTCCCACCACCGGAAGAGGAATGGCTGGTGCCAGCTGACAGGAGGGTGACATTATCAGGACACCTGCAGATCTGCGGCAGTTGCACGCAACAGTCCCCCCATTCACTACTGCCCTTCAGCTGCATCTTATAAAGTGGGCTGCTGTCCCAGGGCTGGCTGAAAAAACTGAAAAAGAACCCATATGCAAACTATGAAAAATAAAGTCTTAATGAAGGCAAATTTCTCACAGTAAAATCGTCCCATTTTTGTGTTGCATAAATAAAAATGCTTTGCATGACTGCATCATTTATTTATTGAGCCAATACTGTCCAAAGCAATGCACAATGTTCAGATACTTACAGTCATCTACCCATTTATACAACTGGACTAATTCATGGTAACTACCTTGACTCAGGAGGCCTACAGGAGAAGGTGGGATTCAACCTTGGGTTCTCTAAGTGCAAAGTATCAACGGTAACCACTACACCATCTGCTGGCCCATTCACTGATCATTTGTGGCCATTTCTTTATAGCACAAGTTCTCACGACAAAACATTAGCAGAAACAGACAGCTCCCAGTAGCTGAAATTGATCTGTCCAGACTGTCCTGTGGAGTCCAGCTCTGTGACTCCATGCCAACTTTGGCTTCCTCTTGTTTTGCACCCCCTTACCACCTGCCCCAGCACTGATTGCAAGGTAGGTCTAACCTCTGACCTTGGTCTGGGTTGCAGATACACATTGTCGGGGGGTGTGGAACGTCCATATCCTTTTCCCAGCATGGCAGGGTCTGTACACACTCAAAGCAGCAAAAACTGGCATTTATCCGAACAAGCTGCCAAGTGGTGTCTCCAGACAGAGAAGATAGAATTTTGAAGAAAAACAGCTTTCTTCTCGCCATCCTTCTCTTAGACATGTGAAGAACAGGAATGGACAGTGGTGGGGGGGGTCTTCTTGTCTGGTTCTCTGAATGTTCCCCTCCTCTCTCTCTGCAAGCTGAGCTCTTTCCAAACTCAACATGCCGCTGGACATGTCTGATGCTGCCCTCCACTGCTTTCATCAATCTGGTCACTACACCCCACCGTGCTAACAACCTTGGTCGACAGAGGATGATCTTTCGCAAATCTTCCTTTCGGAAAATCCCATCCTACACCTCAGCAGAGTGGAGCACATAGTTCTGGTTGCCCCATTACAACTCATCTGAGGCATTTCCCCTGGTGTCCTCCCTCTCAACCAACCAAGTCCACACTGCTTTGAATCAGTAGCCTTAAAGTTGAGACACCCAACGCAAAGCTAAACATGAGAATGTGCTCATAAAAACTGAAAATCAGCCAACTAATAGAAAGGGAAAATATTTTTAATAACTACATAATGGGAAAAATAAGTTTTGTAGCTATATTTTAATGCGTGCTTCTAAATTCTAACACAACATGTGCTCTGTAAGAAAGAATTAAATTTGTAAGCAAAGGATTGCGGTTGAAATCCCTGCTCCTGTTGTTGTGCCCTTGATCAGGATAATTACCCTGAATTGGTACAGTAAAGGTTTAATTCATAAGTCATTGTCAGTATTTTAACACAAAGTCAGCTTGGAGAAAAGTGTCAGCTGAATGAAGAAACAAACATAAAATGTAAGAATGTGTAGTGAAGAGCAGTAGGGAGCAGGGTCCTTTTCAAAGGTAAAAGAACATATGGAAAAGAGATGTTTCAAATGCAGCAAATTGCCCCCAATGACTTCTCTGGAAATGCATGTGATGAACAGCTTCCCTTTTTAAAACATAACAGGTTACCTCATTGGCAGGCTAGATACTTGAACTGCTACTCTGTTGGAGCTCCCAGCACCTTACTTAGTGTCCAACAGCAAAATTCTCCCCCTGCAGCCAAAGTCTTAAATCTGGAAGTTCCAGGGAGACACTCCCGTGACGCTTGGTTCCCACCCTTGTGTTCAACAGAGTGAAATAACATTTTCTTCAGTATGTCTACATGCATCCCACCTGTACAGAAAGAGGAACAGGGCAGTATTCTATTAAGCTGGTCTTGTTTTCAAGTGAGTCAGTGTTAAGCCTAGTCATAATGTGTCCAGGCGTAGTCTTCAGTCTGAATGACACAAATTTTCCCTAAAAGCCCTACATTTTCTCTCACTCTGCTCAGAAGAGCAGCTATCAAAATTTCCAGAGTTCAGAAGAGCACACAAAAAATGCTATTTCAGAAATAAGACGCGGTTGCTTTTCAGCAAACAGCCCAAAGGATGGCCAGTTGTTTGGTTGGGGCACATTTTTAGACTGTGATGTGGCCACCACAAAGGCCACTGCAATGTGTTGGTGAAGCTGCATACAAGGTGTGGCCTGCATTTAAATAGAGAGTGAGATGATGAGAAACTTGACCCATGTATTGAACTGAAAAAATGGTCGTGAGGTGCTGATATTGTCTGATAATTATTACAACCCCAGCAAGATCATCCAAGACACTGAATGTCCGGTCAGTTTTAGTGTACTGAGAACGTGTTACCTATATAAGTCACACATACTGTACGTAAAGTTATCTTTACAAAGCAAACGCTACCCTTTACTTTACAGTTAGTCCTAATGTTACAAGCATTTTCCTACCTCTTTATTTATTTTTAGTTGTATTTATCTGTATTTTCCTCTGTAATCTATTACCAAAAATTTGTTGTAGAAGAAACATCATCTGTGTTCCCACATTCAGTCATTACTAGACAATAAAGAGCATCTATTATCTTTAACTGCTTATCCTGAGGAGGGTTGCAGCAGTCTGGAGCCGATCCTAGAAGCAGAAGGCACAAGGCTATGAAACTGGTCCTGGACAGGGAGCCAGTCCATCATAGGATGACCACACACACCCATTTACACACTAGGTACAAATTACAGTGACCAGTCAACCTGAACCACATGTCTTTGGACTGGGGGAGAAAAGCAGAGAACCCTGAAGACACAGGGAGAACATGCAAACTCCACACAGGCTGAGCTGGATTCAAACTCACACCTGACCAGCTTGGGGTCTGTGAGACACAAGCACTACTCACTGAGCCCCTGGACTACAGTCAAACAGACACAGTGGAAGATGGTACTAATTCAATTTACAGCACAGTTTTTATTTATTGAAGCCATATCTGAAAGTTTTAAAGAACCTACCCGCACAGTAAATCACATAAATCTCTATTATTATTCTTTTGATGACTGTATTGATAATAAAGCAAACAGAAAATGGCCAAATATAGACAAAAGTTACACATACTGTTTCAAGGTAATAGTGGATAATGAAATAAATGTCCTGCAATGGACTGACATCCTTTCCAATTTGTTGCCCGCCTCACTCTTGGTGTTTCTCTGATCAGCTTTCTGGTGGTGAGCTGTGGAAACAGCCACCCTGAACCTGACAAAACAGCAGCAAATATTTAATTTATCTAAGCTTTTTACTGAACATAGTCTGTATAAAACTTGATGGAAGTCTGTATTATTAAGCTTTTACTGATTATAAGTGGATTTACAAACATATTGAGTTACCCAGTTGTGTTTGTAAGTTGAGGACACTTTAATGGGAGCAGGGACAGCTGCAGTCCAGCTGTGTCCAGTACTTTCTTATATCACTGCACATCTATGCCCAGTCAATCAGTACTTAGAACTCTGTAACATGAGCAGACAGGAAGGTTGGAGCAGCTAAAGGGTCCTGACTGCAGCCATAGTGACGGCATCCTTCCTGACCCCTGGCATCACCAACACTGATAACATGCAACAAGAGGGCAGGGGGTGTCAAGCATCAGGTCTTATGCACCCCAGTGGAAAACGCTTACTTCTTTCCGGAGAAGGAAAAACCAGTGAGGAAATGATGGAATTGGTGAATGGAGTACAACTGGATGCTTTACAGGACAAAGTGTTTACAAATTTGGAGAGGAAAAAGAAGGGTTCACTTAAAGTTTACCTGTTAATCTAGGGATGCTAGAAAACATTTAAAAAGTGGTTGTGGTTGGTTTACCTTCACTTTGTGTGTGTTATTTAAACCCTGACCAACCAGTGCTCAGGCAGTTCCAGTCATTTGGTCACAAACACAGAGGCCTTAAAATTAAAGGTGGTCAAACTAATCACTGTAAGAGCAAATGAAAGAATTCTTTAAATAACTCTCTAAACTTCTCAACTGTAGAGGGATGGTAGCCAAAGCCTCTCCTGGAACCATAGGGCACTAGATACGGGAGGGTATATCCCAAGCAGGATGCTAGTCCATTACAACATAGTCCAATATAGATGATATGGTCAATTTAGACTGCACAATATGCCCGAAACATATTGAAGAAACCCACACGCAAAATTCACATGGACTGAAGGACTGAACCTCCAAATGCACAACCTAGGTGCAGTGCGGTACCTTCACTAACCACTGTGCCACCATACCAGCATTATTTAATAGTTAGTTAATAATTATTTAAATAAATTATTTAATTTAATAACATCCACCATTTAGTGCAAATCCAGTTGAAGCACAACCTCAGATGTAACTCATGCAGACTTAAATAAGAAGATGCATCAAAGAAGTATCTAACCAATATCCTCACCTAATGAGACACACTCTTGTCAAGGGCATGACTGACTTCTTGTTTAACCCATCATTTAACCCCATTTGAGGTTTCTGTCCCATCAGGAGAACTGTTAGGAAAAACCTCTTCCTTTGGATTCAGCCAGCACACACAATAGAGCAGGAAGACAGATAGCTCTGGGATTCTGGGCTTCATGTCAGACTGAGATTTCAGCCCTGTTATGGCTGTGGCAGACAGTTAAGGCATCTAGGCTGCCTGGGTACACACTCCTTCACACTCAGTTGTGGCACAGAACCTGTGCAAACATCTCAAACTTCACCAAGATCTGTTTCTCCAAAACAAACCTCTGCATAGAGCAGGAATATATTATTTACACAAGTATAACTTGTTTACTGGATTGCAGGAGGAGGCTGGGCTTTGCCAATGTGCTACAGCCAACATTTGCTGGTGGTCGATTATGTTGCGAGGAAAAACTATAGGACAGGCACTGGGCTCTTAGTCCCTACAAAGCCAGAAAGGACTTTCAGACTGCTGAAACAGGATAAATGAGCAGAAACATGTTTTTTTGGTTTCTCCAACAAGTGCACACATTTACAACGGCCAAGTGGATCTTGTGACGCTAGAGCAAAAGTAGCTTCATTCCTCTGAAATTGTTCACCTACTTCAACATGGCACAAGCAAATACAAATATTCAGAGCATCTTGTGGATATAATTTTGGTAACTGTTACAGCTAAGCAAAATGACTAAGCGTGACACTGATTTGAGGTCATCCTATCAATACACTAATGATGTTTAAGCACCTGGTGTGTAATAGAAAGGGGGATGTCCACCAAGTCCTTGTAAAGAGGTTACTCACAAACCCTACTCACTAAGCTGGGAAAAGCACTTCTGTGGAACAGCCCCCGTGAAAGTATTGCTGTTTCAGTCAAAATGTGCTACACGTGGATATTTTACAACAGTCTTGCTCGGACCTCTTCTTTTATCCTCATTTCATCAGCATATTTAGTGCCATGAATGTTACTGCTTCCTTTGCACACATTTCAAGGCAGTTAAATGAGACAGCTTTCACACAGATGTCAGTAAAACTCGGCAGGATGGAAAGGTCACGCTTCATCTAGCTCAAACTTTGCAAGGCAATTTTCACTTTGATCCAAGGATATCATATTCATGGTTCAGGACATAATAAAATGATTTTTTTGGTTATATTGGTAACTGTTACAGAATTTTTTCATTGGTTTCGTTGGTTAGTTGGGATAGTTACTGTTATTTCACACATAGTGTGCAGCCTTGGTTAACATGAAGGTTTTGTTCAAACAAATTCTAGGCTACAAAGGTCTCTATTAAGCTAATAAAAACAGAGATAAGAAGAACCCCAATAGAGATTAAGCAAAGACAAAGGAAACTCTGCAGTCTGTCAAAGACCCATATGACAGTGTTGCTAACATCATAGCTGTATTTTTTCTGCAAATTCTGTTGGGATTTGATTGTTAGCCCTGACTGTTAGGGTAATTGGAAACAGCTAAGCATAGTGAGCCAGGGGCTTATCTGAAAATCCATCAGGACTAGGACTGCATGGCTGGTGGACGCCGGCACTGAGCCCAGGGTTCTCCAGGACATGGCCCGCTTACACACACAAGTAGATGATCACTGGTAGTGGACTCAGGGCATGATTTTCGGCACATGAGGGAAATCCCATCCCTACCCCACCGCTGACCATATGTCCATAGCATTGACCATGACTGTGTGGCCTCAGTTACTTGTAACTTTGTCAAAGTGCATCAATTTCACAAGTGTCTTTGGAAGTAGACTTCTACCTCACCTTTAAAATGTTTTTTTGGTTCCTCAAGCATGAACATGCGTTAAGAATGACCAGTACAATTCTGTCACCAACTTTTCTCTATGTTGAATTCTTCACATTAATACTTTTTATGTTCTCACCTTAAAAGTAATTATGCAACCCATGACATGTTCTGTGGATTTCACTGGAAATTATTATTTGTCAGTCACAGTGATTTTAACAGTGAGCCATCAGAAACGTTGCCTTACTGTCACCTCCCTTCTTTTATTGACTTCATTGGCTAAATTTCCTAGCAGTGAGACTAATCAGCATTTAGTGCTGATAAATCAGGGCAAGAGTTCATCCCTGGTTTGATTGATAACTTTGTTCATTCACACCCAAAGAAGTAAACTCAGGGAAAAAATGAGCCTTCAAGCCCTTCCGAATCACAAATCCTAGCTCAATGTGCCTCAGAACAATGAAAAAAGAAAATCAGAAAGGAAAAAATCAACAGTGACAATGTTCTTAATATTAAAACTGAACACATCCTTCTCCTGCATGTGCCTGACACATTGAGGGTTGGCATCTTGTCCACTATGACTGACTCCTAACAGCTAGACCCTAGGCAGGGAGACTGAAGGCACTGTCAAATATAATTACACACCACTGCACTGAGCTGACTTTCAGACATTAACATGCACAGAGCCATATATATGGCCCATGAACCTCTGTTGATGAGGACACGGTTTGCTGATTTTTCAATATGACTTGAATCCAGTCTGTGTCTGCATGAATTCACCAATTTATCATTTTCGTACCCAAAGACAGAGCATATCCAAGTCGTGAACTCGTGGGGGTTCAGGGTATGCAGCACTGTGGTGCAGAGTGGCGATTTTGTTTTCTTAACTGCTGGTTTCTTTGCCACGGACACAGGGCACACCGATGAGCAGCGCTCTGAGCACGAATCTAAGAATGATTTCATCAGGCCACATATGGCCCGTGTGATTGAGTTTTTGCTGTGATACAGATTTGCAATTGCATATCTAAGTGGTGCTGATGTTCGGGCTTTGGTGGGGGAGCCACATTCTGGCACATATATATACGTGTAATGCACAGAAGACAGGCTGCCAATGACCTGAAACCCTTAATGTGCGAGTAAATACTGATGCACCTGATTCATTCATTTTCTGAGTTTTCCTTTAATACTAGGCTGTCCTGAAGAAGCTTCAAGCTCAGAGTGCCTGTGCAACTATGAGCTGAATCAGCATAATGGAACAGCACTGCCATTTACAGAAGTGCCATTTACCTTGGTTCTGAAATGTGTCAACAAAGGCCATCTCTTGATAAGAATACTCAAGAACTACCCACACTTCCTGGTCAAAGGGAAGGGTTCCTGTGGCATCTGTTAAATATAGCACAGAGGTCACATTAGCCATAGCTCCACAGACTGAATATTTGCTTGATAAAGAATTTGATAGAACATCTTAGTACACAGATAAAAATTTCACTTCACTTTGTATTAGAAAAACCTTTCAATTTTAAATAATGTGCACAATGCAGATAATCTTTAGTCTTAAACCTCTTCCACAAGATTGAGCATGTGATGCTGTTAAACATTCGTCCAGCTGGCTAAACACACAATACTGACCCCTGTGACTGCTGGGACACTGAATGCAGCCACAGTCGTTGCTGAAGCGATACGAATGTGCTGTATGGCACAAAAAATACCACTGTGAAGAGCAAAGGGACATTTTTAGATAATTAACATCTTCAAAGGGCACTAGCCTTCTCTGTATAACATGGAGCAACAAGTAGCCCTCCCTGACCTGACCAGTTTTACAAGCAGAACTGGGCAGTTACCTTCAATGCAACAAGAGGGTACAAAAATGATTTAACAAATATGCTTATTGAAATCACATCCATCAAGCTGCTCTTACTAAAACTTTATGGAGTTCAGCTATCATACAGACACTGTGTTGAGTTTTTATTTCAGCTTTCAGTAAGCAACACCGGTTTGCCACTTTCTAGCCTTACCAGAAGCACACAGTTTCTTATTTCATATTCTGGGTTCTGTTCAACTGGACAGCCTCAGTGGAAGGAGAAAACAGGCAAAAGTGAGCTGGGGGTCAGGATATGAACCATCCCTGCTGGCTTGGTAGGTTTATATTAGTGCAGGGTGGTCCAACATGACTCAAATGTGCAAAAATGTCAAGGAAGATATAAGGAGGGAGAAGGGAGGAAACGAATGAGTGCAAAGTGAGCTCATAACACAAGAACGGGCGAGAAAAAAACAAAACAGAACCCGGATAAGTGGTGAAGAAAACAGCAATGAGGCTGCAGGAGTCAGCCATGACTGTGTTCCTTTGTTGGGTGGCAGACGAGCGAGTGTGGATCTGCGCCAATCTGCTGTCAGGAAGCTACGCCTGACTACACAAGCACGATGAGAAAGCCTTCACCCGTCTTTCTTTTTCTGAGGTGGGCCGGGCAGGGGTACAGCTTCCCGTCTTACACTTACTTTTAGTGAATGGTTGTTGCAACTGAATGAAAAGGAACATCTGAAATGCCCATTTTGTTGGTCTAGCTGGGAGGGGCCATGCGATTTTTGTGAAGACCACATGCAGTCTGGTATGCACCAGAAAGACATGCCAGACATATGTGGGGTTCGTGTCTTTTTGTGTGAAGACAGCAGCTGCAAAAAGGCAGCAGGTCCAGCTTTTTTTTTTAAACCAGGGCAGTCTGTTATGTTATGGCTCTGAAACTGCTTTAATACAGGTCTTGATTTAGTTATTGTATATTTAAGATTCTGCCCTATATTGTATTATTCATTCAGAAAATACTAGGATCCTATATGTGTGTTTAACATGTAAAAAGTTAACACTTTTCTTCAGGATTACAGTCCATATGCAGATATATGTGGCCAATATCTCCTAAATACCTTCCAAAACACGCACAAAGTCCACCCCAAATTGCAGAGTTTTGCAGAATTATACAGAGATAACAGAGGAAATAGGGACTGTTTCTGACTTCCCAGTGTCCCCCAGGTGTTTCCTCTAACCCCATGACTGGAAAGCTACACAAAGCAAGCGACATAAAGTAATTGTTAAACAGTTCTTACTTTCTGTGAACTTTTGCGATCCAGTGGGTTCGCTGTCACTGTATTGGATAAAGTGAAGCAGTGTAAAAAATGCCACTGTGAGCAGTGAGTAGTGTGGACAGAATGGAAAGGACAAAACAGTCAGTCACTTGCTGTTGTTTCATCTTCCCCCAATCACCCCATTTGTTTGTGCCTTCAGCTGATGCTGTAACAACTACACAACCTGCTGTCCCAGTACCTACAATAATGCGTAATTTTGTACTTTTTTGTTCTTTTGTTTGAGGTATTAAGTTTCTGCTGAGCTCAGGATAATTATTAGCCAATGAAAAAAGTGGCAGACATTACATTCCCCACTGAACTTGTGAGGAACAAACAGAAACTGTGGGACCAGGGGTGGGGTGGGGGGGGGCACAGAGCAATCACAGCTTCACAGATCCAATGTAGGGGAGATGCATGCATGCCGAAGTTTTCCTTTCACTGGCCCAGGGCCTTGCGGTGGCCTCCAACTGCTCCAGTCCACCAGGTCCCAACGGAAGCGGAGAAAGAGGGAATCGAGCAGCGTGCAAACAAAAGAACCACAGGAAAGGGGGCTGGGCTGGCAGAATGTCAGTCACGCCTCATTGGACTCCACTGTAAACCTTGAGCCTTAGGGGACCACAGCAACAGGGCTTCGGATGTCAACGCACTCCCCTCGCAGTAAACCCACCAGTTACGTTCCATTGGGCAAGTAGGCTTTTATACTGGTACCTATGTCAGTATTATCGCGTGTTTGCATGCGTCCAATTGCTGATCATATATTCATAATGAAATATAAATGCAAATATTTATTTGCTTTATTTCCTAGTTCTGCTCAACTCCACAAAAATACTTTGCAGAGCTCAATTTGAACTGAGGTGAAATTTATTCCAGCATCTTCATATTCCCAGTGTAGATTTACAACAATTAAAATGTGCTTTGTGTTTAGCGCTATGTATCTCATACTACAGTAGAGCAGTGTTTCCCCTTCTTGGACCTCAGCTATTGGTTCAGATGTTTAACCATTACACCCCCTTCTGTTACACCTGGGCAAGATTTCAACTTCAGCTATAAGTATCAGAACCAAAGCAGGAAATTCACAAATTATTTTAAGAAACCTCAGAAATTGTATGATTAAATTCACCGATTGCTAACCTTATCCAAGAATTGTTCTAACTAACAATTATAACATAAATCAACTATTTTCAATTATTGAGAAACCTATATCAAAGGCAGCCATTTTGTCACCAGACCAACAGAACAAATTTTCCCAGAATATATGAATGTAATCTACATGTCGATTTCTCTTCTGCATTTGTGACCAGAATGATATTTTATTTTGATTTAGATCAATATTTTGACTCCAAGTTATAAAATAAAGCACTAATCTACATACACATAAGATTATACTCTAAAAATAATGTGAAAATGGCAAATTTACATAGGAGTCATATAGAATACATTTCCACGGCAGAAATGCTAATGAGTTTTGTGTGCTTTTTTTTCCTACTCAAGAACTATTATTTTCTTTTTGGTGCATAACAACACTGAATACAAAACAAAACAAATAGCAAATATTACGCAGTCTTACTGAGATTAAAAATCTTATTTGTCACACCTTTGCTGCCAATTCACCACATATGATGGCTGGTGAACTGCTGCTACCCTGGTGCAACACAAACATCAGAAAATTGAAAGGGCTAAGTCCACATTGATCTAAAAAGGGTTTCATTTCAATTGAATGCAGTACTGCACTGTGGCCATTTCTTGAGAAATTCAGAGGATTCTTCAGCAGTCAGTTTCCATGCAGTCTGGGGGTCAAATCTTACCTCAGGTAGGTAAGAATTTCAGCAAGCACCTCTTTTTTGCCATCTACACAGCCACTGCATCTCTTATGGGTGGATGACAAACTCTGTCTCAACCAGGGGCTCGGTGCCTTTAGTCACTAATACTTCAGAGGTGTGACACATTTCCTGCTGACCACCAGATGCAGCCTGACCACAGCTCTCAGGGAAGCAGGGTGGGGGGGGGGGGTTGCGGGGTGGGGGTCAAATCAAAACCAGATGAGTTGACTGGTTTGCAGATGTGAACCAGCATCAGAGAACATGGAACTTTCGCAATCCCAGAGACGTGGCTACAGAAGAAGCGGCCCCTCCTATAGGGACCAGAGACGTGGAACAGGGAACGGAGGAAGAAGAGTCCTGGATGTGGCTGACTAACTTCACAGGTCCATATAACATCCCACAGCAAGCTCTACTGAGAGACAGCCAAGGGACACCACAAGCAGATGTCAGAATGGATGTGTCTACATCTGTTCATTTTTCTAAAGTCCTTCGATAACTCTCTATCCACAGCCAAAACTTCTCATTCAGAGTGACATCACTTGACAATGGAAGACACCGCACCAGAGCACAGTCCCCATTGTGGTCAATGGCCTTCTTCTAGAGTTTGTAATTTCCTGGCCTCCAAAACCCAAAGAGCAATAAATTTTAAAGTGTGATCTCCAACTGTGGAAAAGGGAATCATGCACCTGGAAAAACCTCACGGGGCAGGAGCAATGTTCTTGGGAGCTTGGACAGGATCATTCTGGGACACGCTTGGACCACATGGCTTCGACGTGCATGGCATGTTCTATCCCTCACCACCACTATGAGGACACCTCATTCATAGCTCATAGCTCACAAGTCATTCAAGCTGAATGTCCGTTCCAGTAACAGGATCCACTATTCAGTTATGCAAAATCCCACACTGAGACTTTCTAGTATTGTCCCGCTACACATTGTTAAGAAAAAGAAGTTGGCTGTGGGGTGAAACATGCCTATCACTCAAGAACCTGCTGCAAAAATGTACACTGAGGTTATGCTAACGAATACATCTACTGGAATATCTTTCAAAGTCACAGCTCAAGTACAGAGTTCACTTTCAGCTGACATCCATCCAGGGAAACTTTTAAGGCCAGCACACCATGACTGAAGTAAATTCATATCTGCAAAAACTTTCTTTACAGGGTCCCAGTGGTAGGACACAAATGTTCAGCCAACATATTACATTTTCACTGTCAAACCTGTATTATTTTGGGCAGGATAATTTAGCAAGGATTCTCTGGAAGAGGTTGAACATACAAATTAGGGCCATAAGGCAAACTTCACCAATGGATATTCCTCCTCAACGTACAAATTATGGCCAGATGGCATCATGATAACAGGGTACACATAACTTGACATCTACATGCCACGCAAAAGCAGTCACAAAGTAATAACAATTCTATCCACCCAATCCAAACCAGATGATCTGATCAAACTCAGCAGTATGAAGCATCTTGAGACAAGAGGCACCCAAAATGTTCTTGGCATCAGGAAAAACGTTATCTGCTGGTTGCATCACGAGTGCATGGTCTGCTATGCTGGCCATGTAGGTCCAAGTGTCCCCAACAGACACCAGAGCAAATTCTGTCATAAAAAGATTGTATTTTCAACTCTTCAACGCTGGCAGCAGTAAATCACTCAGCTGTGTATGTGCACTGGGGGAGCATTAGCAGGGCTATTTATATCAACACAGAATTGCAGGCGATTTGAAGAAATAGATCAACAGAGCATCATGTTGCTGCTCCAAAGGAGTCACGTTATTGCACGGGCTCGGGAAGGTTTCAACTTAACTCCCTCAGCTTTGGATTAAGTACAGGATAACCATGATGACCCACAGATGCACCAATCCTCGGATACTCTAGGCACCTGCACACTGCATCACATCTCCAAAGATCACCGTGCAATGTCCTTGCAGGTCAGCTCTATCAAAAACACCTCACTGAATTTCCCCTGTCAGTTTGTATACCCAAAAGGCCTGTATAGATATCACAGTTGATGATTGGATCTGAATTGTTGCAGCGCCATGCTGCCTTGCTGTAGCAGGACCCTCCAGCCATCACTGGCATAGAGAAGACCCAAAAAAAGCTCCTCATCTTTATTCACAGGGTGGCTACAAGGGGAAGAACAAAACTGAGTGCATGCAAGCAGTGTGGCTGCTGACAACCGCATGTACTGGCACAGCATCTTGCAATCTGACACTAGCAAACAAACTGCAGATAAAAATACACTGAACTAGAAATATCAATATAGCTAAAGTTTTTCACATGTAGCTAATCATTTGTTCTTAGTCTCTCCCTAACAAGAACGATGATTCATGGTCTGCGTGTCTCTGTGAAGTCAGTTTTATAACCCACTTTTGCCTGTGCCTTTTTCTTCTGAACACCCTATTTACACAAATTAGCCACAAGTCTCCTGGCACAGGAGACAAAGTAATTAATGCACAGCAGTACTATGGCATGGCAGGAGAAAAGTCAGTGTCTCTCAGAATAGAGCTGAAAGTCGGTTTAAAGCAAAGTGTATATAAACAGTCCTCTTGGAACAGAATCTCAAACAAAGAAAAACTGCTGCAGTAGCTTATGAAAACACACATTTCTATCATAAAATGGGGTTATTATTAAATAAGATGAAATTTTAGCTCATTTCGGTGCCATTTCGGTCTATAAGCAGGTATTTTATTCATTGAGTACACCACCTTTAACTCAGCACAGCACTCAGACACTAAATAAAGGTGCCCGAAGTATTGATAACCTTACAAAATTTACAATTTTCTCAGAAATAAGTTGAAACTGACAAAAGTGTTTGGGATCCACTGTTTCACATTTAGTAGAACAGAAACTTTGCTTTTGATTTATGACTAAACATTATTTGAATTAATAAAACAAATCAAAATAACATGGACAAAAATATTGGTCCTCTTTACCCTAATACACTGTAGCACAGCCTTTCGACACAGTAACTGCAATCAAGCACTTTCTGTTGTTCTAAATGAGATTTCTATACCCCTCCACTTGTAGTTTTGCCCACTCTTCTTGAGCAAACTACTCCAGTTCTGTCAGGTTTCATGGCTGTTTTCCCAACTGCAAAATCTTACAGGTGTTCTTTGGCCCATTTTGAAGTGGCTTGTTATGAGTCCTGATCTAAATCCCAATGTTTTTTTTTTTTTTGCATCATCCATTCTCAGGTGCTTTTTGGGGTATGTTTTTGGTCATTATCCTGCTAGAGGACCCATAACCTGTGACTGAGACAGCTTTCTGACACTGGACTCTACATTTCACTCCAAAATACTAATTTCATCCTGTTCTGCACAGATTCAAGGCACCCAGTGCCAGAGGCAGCAAAAGTACCCCAAAAAATCAGAGCTCTTCTATGTTTCACAGTAGGAATGGTGTGCTTTTCTTTGAAAGCTTTGTTTTGTTTTCTGTGAATACAGAGTTTGTGCAATTTATCAATAAGCTCTAATTTTGTTTTGTCTGTCCAAAGGACATTCTCCCAGAAGGCCTGAAGCTAGTAAACATGCATTTTGGCAAACTCCAATGAGGCTTTTTTGTGTTTCTCTATTAGAAGTGGGGTCTTCCTGGGTCTTCTACTGTGGAGCCCATTTTCATTCAGACAGTGACAGATGGTGCAATTTCAAACTGTTGCACCTTGAGCTTGAAGGCCAGTTTGGATCTGTTTTCATGTTTGCCTTGGGTCTTTCTCCAATATTTTAAAGATCTTTCTTTTCAATCTTGGGTCAGTTTTCCTCTTGATGCCACATCCAGGAATATTGGGATGTTCTAGCAGTTTTTACACTGACCATGCTTGGCATCTACTTTGTTTCTAAGTTCCTCAGACAAACGCTCTGCTTTTCTTTCTCTTTTCCATGTTTAGTGATATACACTGGGACATATAACAGCAGAGTGAGGACTTTTCTCCATTTAAACCGGCTGAATGTGTGATTATAAGATTGAAGACACCTGTGGTACTAATTAAAAGAGAATAGTCTGCTTGAAGTATCACTACAATACAGTTATTTTTTATAACCTCTAAATGGTATCAATATTGTCCAGGCCATTTTAGAAAGAACCAGACTCAGATCTTATTCCACAGTTGCACAGGTGAAATTTGTAATGCCGGCAATATTGATAACGTTCTGGGGGTTTAAATAGTTTTGCAAGGTGCTGTATTTTACCAATGTATCTCAAAAAAAAGAAAAACAGACCTTGCAATGAAGCTATAAATGTCCTAGAAAACAGGACTTACACTATCCAAAGTTCTTTCCATCTTTATAGGAATGATTAGTCCCTCAAATATGAGCAGAACTGGAATTATCCTGATCCCGATCAAAAACAATCTCACCACATTTAAGGACGTCTGATCGCTATACTGTACTGAGATCAAAATATCTGCTGCAGATTACTAAGATCCAATCTATATGGAAGCAATCTCAATGGCCCTGAAAGTTCAGCAGGCTACCATAACATATATAATTCCTCCTAGAAATCATGGGAGAAGCTGCTGTATTGGTAACAAATAAACTTTTTTTATATCCTACTGACTGACATCAGATGGAACCAGTAGAACATACAAGTTTTTATTCCTGCAAAGCTGGTGCTATTCAGCATCACAGGGTAACTTTGCTTTACTTCAAAGTTCTTCTTCTCACACAATGTCCATTTTCCACCGAGGCCTGCCGCTCTCTCATCAAAAACATTTTGAACGTCTTCACTTTGTTATTCTGCCATCATTCCTTGTTATGTCAGCATCACCTTACCTCTCCCTAGCAATGGATAGCCTTAAGGAAAACTGAATAATTGTGACAGGTGTCCAACGGTGGCAATCGAGAGGCAATTTGACATGGGCCACTGCTGTTGCACTGCTCACACAATCACATCCATCACATCCATCATCCATTTTAAAACAGTACTACAGTAATATGAAGACTACACTCTGTAATGCTTGATAATCCTTTTGTTCAGTCTCTGTTTTGTGCTGGTGCAACCCTTGAGTCCCTCCATCATCTCACTTTGAATTGTCTAAGTGAATTACAGCCCTGGAATAGAGGTACCTCTTGCAGGAGGTGTTCCATAAAGCAGATTATGGCTGTTTGCTTGGCAGAAACAAGAATGATGGCCAGGCTTCATATTCCAGTAGCAACAAGATCATGGAGCAGTAACATCAGCCCCAGCCTCAAATCCTCTCCTGCTATACAGCACCATTTGTAATAAAAAGAGTGTCAACTATAAGCTGACACAATTTATTATAAATCGCTATATCCTGAAGACAAACTCAGATTTCCAAAGATACAGATAAAACAGATGATAAACCATTAAACTTACTTGCAAGAAACATTATATATCAAAGTAAGAAGAATAAATAAGGACAGAAACAAACAGCTAAATTAGTAAAATCTTCAATAAATATAAGGAAAAGAGCTATCAATTGTCTTGGTTTTTATTTTTGTTCAGAAACACATTGTACCCATAAACATTTTTAATGAAACTGTAAAAGAAACATTGTCTAACACAAAGTATAACATAAAACATTTCACTTGAATAACAGCTCTGAAAAGTTAATGCCATATTTTCACATTCAAAGAAAGAGAGGCTAAGGGCTATGTAGACCATTAGAAAGCCACTTCCTCATCATTCACAGCACATTTTTATTGCGTGTCATATTGTCACTGAATGCCTACTTTAGCAGAAAAATGCACAGCAAATCAGTAAACCAGTCATCTGGATTATGATTGAATTTCTCTTGTCTGTACAGAGCTTTCATTTGTTGACACATTTTCAAGGTTACAGTGTCTCCCAGATGAAAGTTACTTAACATCAAACTGAAAAGGGAAGTGGAAGAGCTAATGGAGCAGGATTATATAATATGTCAGATGCAAATTCAATGTCTTAGCACA
Organism: Arapaima gigas; assembly: GCA_900497675.1. Classification (NCBI taxonomy): domain Eukaryota; kingdom Metazoa; phylum Chordata; class Actinopteri; order Osteoglossiformes; family Osteoglossidae; genus Arapaima; species Arapaima gigas. Next base: position 183,125 of record UFQX01000642.1, read on the forward strand.
GCGTGGGTGCGGTGGCTGGTTAAAAGGAGAGGATGGGACCCATGGTGAGGTTTGCTAAGAAGCACAGAGAAACCCTGTTGGGACATCCTGGGACCTCTGCAGACTCACAATGTTACAAACCATGTTTCATTTATTTTTTGGTCTCTCTCTCTCTCTCTCTCTCTCTCTCTCTCTCTCTCTCTCTCAATTTTGTTGAACTTCTGAACCAGCGGGATGTGGTGTCATGCTTCTTTTCGGGCCAGCGTATGATAAGAAAAGAAAAGAAGAGTGTATGGCCTGCTGGGCGGAAGACGCAGCAACCTTTCTGGAGCAGTTACAGAAGGTTAAGAAGCCATTACCGACTTGTTTTTGCTTCACACTCCATAAAAGGAAGACCTGCTCATGTTTAAATGACGTAACTTGATGTCTGGGATCAGACACAGGGCAAACTGTTATGTAGGCTAATCCCGGGTTACCAAACAAGTCAAAGTGCTGACTTAATCCCTCTCATTAAAGACATGATGATCACCGGCACCTGAACATAGAGTCTTCAGCCAAGCATATTGGTTTTTTACAGCACCACTCCTGTAAATCGTGATGAGCTTCCTAAAATTATAAAAATGTTGACAGACGGCCTCTGAGTCTAGTTTATCTTTGATATCCATCATCAGCTTGTGTTTTTGTGGAGGACTAAAGTCTACTGCTAAACAGGAAAGGTTTGAAACTGTGGACAGTATTCTGCCCATTTTCAAATAAAGGTCAGCAAGGACAGTGTCAGCCCCCGAGACCAACAGTACAACGGAAATAACCTCAGGGGCACGTGCTGGGAGGGAACAATAGTGGCCCCCATTCAATGACCTCAAAGCCACCAAGGCCTACAAACTACAACAGAGGTCCAAAGAAAAGTGTTTGACTACATCCAGGCAAAGGTGTAGCAAATGCACATGAAACTAACTAGACACAAAATACTGGAAGCACTACATTCTCCTCACATTGTCCAACTATCTGGTGAAGAACTTAAGGGGAAAAAAATCAGTTCTGTTGAGAACTGCACACCCTTTTGTGCAACTGCAATCCAAAACCTTGAGGCTGGTTTGTCCCCACAGTGAATTCCTGCCACGTATTTAATTTGTGGGTACAGAGAGAGACTGTTCCTTAAATAACGATGGTGACAAAAGCAGTCCATTCAAAAACAATTCCCTCCAGGATTAAGTTTAAACCCTACAGCCCCAAAATGCAGATGCATTCAGTTTTAGTGTGGGACTCTGGCATTAGGGCAGACGGATCATCTTTAAAGGGCATCTTAACCCAAGTTAAAAAGTAATCCAAATGTAAAAAGGGAGGCATGGTATATTATTTCATATACTATGGTGAAAGCAGCATGCAACAGGATCAGCACATCAGACATTTCTAGTACTGTTAACAGCTGATGTATTAATTCAGCTTAATCAACTTTTTCATACACAGTTAATCCATCATTTTATAAAAATTCACACACTCATTGTGAAATTAAATCTATTCCTAATGGATTTCTTTTGCTCATTAAAACCATGATTAACTGTACCGCCAGGGCCCACAGTACTTTGCATGACATCTATATCAACAGATGAGTGCTTCCTCATACATACCACCCAGTGTAGTCTTTGGAAGCCTACAAGATCTTGTCTACAGAACAGTCATCATTGATTTTATTTCATGTTCTTGTCTGAAACTAAAACTGCGTTGGCCCCAGTATGGCTGAATCATAATTCATGCCTGGTGGGAGATACTGATTCTTCCATCACTCTTCGCAGTGCAGACAACCATGTCACTAAAAGAACGCACCTGCATGTGATAAGGAGGAAGGATATCAATGAACAAACATCCAAGGCTAACTCAAAGTTTCTCTAAGGTTGAACTTTGTTGACTACAATTGGATATTTTGTAACAAATGGTTTTTGAACATTTGTGCAAACTGCTGATTGAGGTTTTGGACAGTGAACAGTACTGTAGTTTTGGCACCTGGCACCGTGTCTGCAATTGCTATTGGAAGAGGCTTTAGCCCTGCAAGACGAGCATACCTGCAGACAAAAGAGAATAATTTTCTCAGTGCATCTCATATCTGAGATGGGATGGGCAGTGCTGTCGCACAGGAAGAAAGATTAGAGCCTCTTTTTCTGGAATAAATGACTGTTATTCAACCCTTGCTGTGGAAGGAGGGGTTGCAACATGCCTTGTATCGGACACTTGTAGGGGGTGTGGAAAGATGTTCCTGCTGTTAACCAGATAATGTCAAAAAAGACAGCAAGTATGAGTTCTTTGACATCACAAAATAAGGCAAATCTCCCCACCATCTCTTCCAGTCTAACTCCCCTTTCTCTGATCATGAGTCACTTTTCTTTCGGAAGTGAGTATTTGGCTGCCCAAAAGGGAAGCAGAAAACACTGAGCTCCCCCAGGGCTCAGGCCTATGCCTATGAAAGGACCTAGTATCTCTTCTAAACACGAGGATCCACTAACAATGGCCTCATTCTCCAGGCACATTGAGGAAGACACAGGATGCTGGTCAGAACATGCCATGTGGCCTGAGACTCTAAACAGGCAAGGAGGATCTGATCTGCATCGATTCCATCACCCCACTAACCAGAAAACTGAAGAGTCGTCTGTGACTTTCTGTGTGACAGTATCTGGGGAATCCAGCAAGTCACATGACCCATCATGCAATTCCAGAGATTCATTTTCCTCTGCAGTACTTAATTTGCATGAGAAAATTTCTTTAAGCTTCCCCTTTGATCAGTCATTATGCATGTTTTTGAATAGTTTTACACAAGAAGGAAATCAGCAAGTGTTTTTGCTCCTGAATTTCTATCTTGGATGTACTATGCACAAAATGGCAGCTATGCAACAATACAAAAAAAACCTCCAACACTGATCAGATGTAATGTAGCATATAACTTGCTTAAACTGAGTGATAAAACATGAACCCAACATATAGGTTCTGAAATCCATGGTTACCTGAAATGTTCACTTAATCAGTCAAATGATACAAACAGAAATAAACAGTAATTTATGTGTGTAAAATAATATTAAGTGCATGTCAGGGAAGCAGTATAAATTTACTTTCCTACTAAGTGAAAAGTATGAACGTATGCTGGTTTATGCAACATGAACAATGATAGCACTGGCCATATTCAACAATGATTTCATGTGAAACCTTACTCCAGTGGAACAAAGAACCATTCACAGGCATTTAATTGAGAAGAGGGTCCAAGACTCTTTCCAAAGGCCAGTCAAGTAAAGTCAACATGTGAGACAAAGTCTGTCTGCTATGCATCGAGTATGTTTTCACTTCTGTGTTTTGAGCTCATGGATGCTTCCGCTGTGGTAGAAAAACATGCCACAAAGGGCCTCATGACCAACCAGGAAAAACATCCAAGATTAGACAATGCTGACAAACACTTTGTTATTTAATAACACTTATAAAGTGGTCCACGTGAAAAGCAAGATGACTCTAGGTTCAAACCATTTGTCTTCAGTAACTCATCCTCTGTTTTGTTAACAGACATGGCAAAACTAAGTGTGTGAGAAGGAACTGTAGGTGTCTGGTGGAACGATTATAATTATTGTAATAAATACATCTTCTCCACTGAATGTTCCACAGAGTATTGCTGCTTCAGTGACATATGGATGAAGTGTCTTGATAACCAATCTGGTGCTGTTGCAAAATTTTGGAGGATCTAGACTTCGAAGCAGCATGACACCATCTTCAGAATCAGATTATGAGGCAGACAACATCATCTCAGTACACTGCTGCATGAATACTTTTGAAACCTATAGCTTCTCCAGGTATCTTCTGTAACATTCTATCACTAATATAATAGACTGCAACATTTTTGGTAGCAATATAACTCTTTCACTAAGTGAATGTGAGGTCTTGCAATTATTGACCATACATGGAAACAACATTTTGCAATGCCTCTGTAGATGAAATAGTGATGTGGCTGGGAAGGGTTAAAAGGCCATCTTTGTGAGAAGGCAAAGTTCCATGTCCAGTTTTCAGCAAATATTGAGCTAAATATCCAACATCCTTATTCCTTAAAAGGTGGACTCTCGTGTTTTTGTGTAAATTTATTTTTTGGACACGCTTCTATTGAGGCATACAGCACATCGGTCTTGGTTCCCTTAAGGGATAATTGGTAATATTTACCTGAATTTTCCTGTCATGAAAAATGTGAGCTCTTCCACAATGTCATTATTGCTTCTAATATTCTGGAATGTTCTGACAACATCTTCTAAAGCATGCTTATGAGATGTTTTGCACTCACCCAAACAGTTAGCTTACAGTCAGTCAAGACCTATGCAACAGCTGTTGCTTTTAAGACACTGCATGTTGGTTAATCATGTTTGACCAAACCTAAGGGCAGCTTGAAAGCGGAATGAGTTGTTTCACTTTCTTTAAGGAGTTTTGAAGCAATGCATGAGGAAACAAAAGCTAAGGCCATATATCCCTGTGAGTGCAGTTTTCCTAAGAGTAAGTTGATGACAAATGATTTTTCAATACTACCAGGAGTATTAAAGGAAAAAGTATCCTCCATGATGAACTGCTTCAAGAATTAATCTGTAGACATTTGTTTGATCTAATGAATGCTTTAGACTAGTAGGCCCAAAAATAGCATTCATTGTTGGGATGATCAGTGTATACTCTCCCTAATGTATCAGATCCTTCATTTCCAGGATGTCCTACAAGTGGAACTCTTTGTGACCTTGGTTTCCGTTTCTTTACTCCAGTATCGCATATGAGGTATTTGGAAATCTCAGGATGAAACAGGGCTCTGGCAAAATCAATAAACCGGCAAAAGGAGTCACCGGTTCAAGGATTGAAGTAGACACATCATCCATTTTCTAGATGGCCGCATGAAACAACTGTAAGATGGTGCTCATGAACTGGAAAATTCAGAATTTATGTTTGATGGATTTGACTGAACTGCAGTATTGAACACTGACATTGGCTTGGAAATTTTTTGGCAGAAGTGGATTGTAAGGCACAAAACACCTGTTGGCCACATAAATTTCTTGCCCATTACTTATTTTGATAATTGCTTCATGACTTATTTCTTCTGTACTGGGGACAGCCAACTTGAATAGCTTGGGTTTCTTGTGAGAAACATTTTGGGTTTCTTGGTACATCTACTATCCTGCATGCATGGACAGTTGTGGTTTAAAGGATCACATGGCCCATGTATCACAATAACATCAAAGAGAAGCCTGTCTTCATTTGGATTGGGGATTTCAACTGTCACATTTCCCTGCATCATGGTTGACTACAAGGATGGCCTCTTTATTAGTGCTGAAGCCTTACAATGAATGCGGGGGCTTGCAGCACAGATTTGAAACTTCTGAATAAAATATTGCACTCGTGGAACATATTTTTTAAACTGTGAACAATTTCCCTTTGAGCACCAGGCATAACTTGACACCGGTGATCTGCTTGTTCCTCCTCATCACCCCTGAAATAAATTTGCACAAATTTTGGCGAATGTTCTTCAACAGGCAATTGTAAACCATTGATGTGGTAAACTTGAATATATATATACTGTACATATATACACATTCATGCTTGTCCAGCTGAGATCAATACAATTCACAGGAGAACAGTATATTGTAATTATCTAAGGGATATGAATGAGGAAATGAAATGCCACTTTCCTAATGTACACAAAGGGGAAGAGCACCATGGTTTCTCATCCTTCAGAGAAAAGTGAAAATATTTTCACTAGCATTTCATCTTCATGAGGTTGTATGTACTCTGCTTTAATATGAATGTCATACCCTACAAAGCAGGCAAGTTCAGCAACTTGAACCAAAGTGCATCCAGAGCAGCCGTCTAATGGCAGTTCAGCCCAGGGCTGGGAATCCCTGGTCCTCATGACACAAGCAATGCTACTTTCTGTATCACATTAACAGAAAGTGGTAAATGGGAACTCACTCTTTAATAAAGTTATACCAAATTAACTTTCTGAAAGCCATTACAAGTGCAGGACAGCACAGCAGGTGCATCTCAGCTTCTAGGCTATGTGTTTGGACAGGGATTGGACTCCAGCTAGTTCTGTGTGGAGTTTACATGGATTTCTGCTGGGTGTTCTGGTTTCCACCCATAAGAGGGTTTCAGATGAACTACTAATTGACATTGGTCTGTGTGTGTGTGTGTGTGTGTGTGTGTGTGTGTGTGTGAGAGAGAGAGAGAGAGAGAGACAGGCTGCCTTGTGATATAATGATATTCTGGCCAGAATGCACCCTGACTCAGACACTGTACTTCCAGGATAGGCTCTGCAACCCTGCACTAGGGAAGTGATTATTTGATAATAGACAGATGAACTGCAATGGAGCAGCATCCTGTCCAGGGTGTGGTCTCCTAACCTAACGGCCAGTGACTCCAGGATAGGCCTAGGATCACCAAGACCCTGAACAGGGCAAGTGGTAAAGGATAATAAATGAATGAATGAATATTAGAAGTGTATTTGTGCTAAACATTCCCCTCTTTATTGACTCATTTACTCATTTAATAAAATAACACAGACCTAACTTTTATTTAGTTTAGGTTTGTTGATTATCCACTGCTAAAGGCATAAGAACAATAAGGCAGATGTTAATTACTCATATTACTATTTAAATTAATGGGGAAAATGTTTAGAAATACATAGAATTATAGATGAATTACAGCGATTTCCTGATTTCTGGATTTGGTTTAATGTGATTTTAAGTGATATATTGAACTGAAATCTAAGTTAATGCTGAGCAGTTAAGAACTCAGCTGGAGTGAAAAGCAGCACATGGCCCATGGACCCTTAATGAACCCACAGTGGGTTTTTATGGGACAGATCATGCGATGCCCACATTACACCACAGTCCATGTGGAACAGTGCGCTTCAGATTAACAACTTCCAGCACTGTACTGTATGCCATAGGGCATTTCTTTATACTTGCTTTATTTAAGCTCAAATCAGAAAATATTTTCTACATTTTGTTTGTTTTCTTTCACATTAAGAAAATTTTGTGACATGGGAGGTCATTGTGTAAATTTTATCTCTATCCTTCTGAGTCAACAATAACATGTGGAACACATTTGCATTCATTCAAATGAAATATTTTAACTCCTCTTTGGGTAATTTGTGGTTGAAAAAGAAAATGAACAAGAAAATCACAATTACTAATACGGAATGCTACAAAGAAAAATGTACTTTAAAAATGGAGAAACCATTGTGAACAGTGTGTTAGCAGATTTTAGTTCAGCTGGAAAGTGAGAATGACACTTTCCAGCCCACTTCATCACGTCGCTTGACAGAGGACCATTTCAAAGGCCACTGCTGTTCTGGAATATGTTGCAAGTAATTGAATTATCCTTATGGAAATAACAATGAAAGCACTCTTGAGGAGAATATATGGATGCTGATTAGAAAAGAATCCCTGCAATGCTTTCTGCAGACAGTAGAAGACTAAACAAACACAGCAGTGGGCTGTTCTGGGCATCATTTTTAATGGTCTAGACGGAAGCGTAGCAGTTTGGACTCAAAGGACCCAAGTTAAAATCTCACCTCCTCCTGTAGTACCCTTGATTAAGGAACTTTCCCTGAATTGCTCCAATAATGGTACTTTCTGCTGTACAAATGGGTAAATCGCTGCATCTTTATACAGTAAGTTAGGAAAAAGTGTTATCTAAATATGTAACAAAAAGAAAAAACACACCACAGATAAGGATTAAAATGAGCCTCTATTTTCTAATGCCTGGAACCCCAAGCATTCCAAAGGTGTTGCATCGACAACAAACTCATGAGGATCTAGGTCTAAGCTGGTGACACATAGTATCATCTGTAAAAGAGGATTTATGGGTAATTCTCCCACGCCCTATCTCCCTCACTTGTCAAGGTTCTGCAGGTACATTAAGTAAGTTGTTCACCACCTACCTTTTCTGAGTGGGAAAGAAACAGAATATGATTTATGGACCGCCCCCCCCTCCCCAGATTCAAACCCTCCTTGCGTACTCCTATGACTCAGTCAGTGTGGGAGTGTGGTATGTGAGTTTCGACAGTGGCAACTGCACAAAAACCACAGCCAACGATTCGAGATTCGACCCAAACAGCATGTGGGTGTTGCTGCCAAAAGACAACACAGGGCAGTGGTATTTTTAAAACTACAAGGTGAAGATGGCTGACTCAGAAAAGTGCGCTCGACTTATTATGTTACTGAATGAAAACAGATTCAAAAGAGAAAGCCCACCACGCGGCACACACTTCCAAGCATCTGGCCCTAACTGCACGATGGAAGAAAAAAAACAGAAATGTAACATGTGGGCCACATAAAACATGTGGCCCCTGTAAGAGAAACATAAACACGCACATTCCGGTGTGACAATCAAGGGGGATCATTTGTTAAGTACAGATGTGGAGCCTCGCAGGTCACGAACCCACCTCTTCACCGAACAGGGCAGCAAAGGGAGCAAACTGGTTTTGCCGTCGCCATGGAGAACACACGAAGAAACACTCGATCCTGGAGCCCAGCAGGCGATTGCACAACTGAGGCCTGCCGAGTGACTCCACTTAACCAGTCCAACAGGCTACTCCCCGGCAGACAGCATCCACTCTCACATGAGGTAGCTCATCCAACTTTCTCCACTTAAAAAAAATCGTTAGCAATGAAGGCTAGCCGGTCATTTATAGTCTTGCATACAACAACAGTCTGGCAGACAGGAATAAACAGCAGTCTGGGGTCTTGCTGGCAGATAGGTGTATTTTAGTTTTGCTCCTAACACCCTTCTGGGTCCTCGCACTGCAAGCAAAAAACTTGGCACTGAGAAGCCGAAAAATGTTCTAGTAAATCTTGGCCTGACTTGTTTATCGATTCTGACAAACACATTTTTTGGAACGACATGGGAGGATGGGGGATGTTATCAAAGCAGGGCAGCCAAGCATCTAACTGGTGTAGTGCCACTTTTCATCAAAGACAAAAGATCAGGCTCTGGACAGTAATGGATGGAGTCTTCATAGCAGCTGATATGCTGAAAGCTGAGACATCACTGCTTACTGAAAAGAAAATGAGTGAAGCTGACATATAGGAATCATTTACGTTTATTCATTCAGCAGATGCTTCCTTCAAAGTGACATACAGTGGTCATTAACTAGTATTTATCTGACACCTTCATCCAAGGTAACTTACAGTGTTAGATACTGCACTAGTGCACTAAACTCAGTACAGTCATTCACCAATCTATACTGCAGAGCAAAGTCATTAATCCACCTGAAACATGTCTTTGGACTGTGTGACTCCTTGACAAAATCCATGGAAGCCTGAAAACTTCCTAATAAAGATACACTTGTACAGGAGAAGGCAACACGTTGCTCCTGAAAGGACTGGCACTGTTTTACAGGACTGAAATTGCACCTCTTTGTGTTTGTGGCCGCATGTAAGCACTGTGATTGTGCTGGCAATGTGCCACGGCGTGCGAGGAGAGCACAGATTCTGTGAACACATAGAGATATAACAAGGTGTGACAGCATTTGGGCCAGAGCCAGTGAGGGGGGGGGGTCATGTGGGATGCTGAAGCGTGGAAGCGTAAGAACAAATAAAAAATGGATGAACATGACTTGAGCTCTGAGTAACCACACTCCTCCGCCACAATCTGCCCTTGTCCATTACCTCCGGCTCACACCTGCCTGACACAATGCTTTTAAATCTGTGAGCAACCGCTCCACTGCCCTTCTTCAGGCCAATATTCATAAAGTCCTTTTTCATCACTGTCCACCACAGTTAGTCTTGCTATCAAGACACAGCCTGTGTTTGGCACAGCTTATTCTAGGTGTTTTTCTGAATACAATACAGAGATTACACAGAGTCCTCAACTTACAAACACAACTGAGAGCTCAATTTGTTTGGAAATCTGACCACTGTGTAACAATCTATAAAAGCTTAATAATGCAGATGTCCCGAGATTTATTCACTGGCTACATGTGAATAAATCTGTAAAAAAAATCTGCGAATAAATCTGTAAAAACCTCAGATGAAGCTATAATGATATAAAAATTTGCTCTAAGAATTTATTTATTCCATTTTTTTCAACTGCTTTTCCTGTTCAGGGTCCCAGAGTCACTCTTGGAAAAATGAGTCACAAGGCCAGGTACACCTTGGACAGGGCACCAGTCCAAAATTCGTCCGCATCTGGTTATGCTCAGTTTGCTTCTCTACGCAATTAATACAAGCTTCGTGTCTATTCAATGGATAGGTTCTAGAAAAGCCTTGGTTATAAGTGTAATAAATAAAAAAATACTGTTAAAAACGTTTATATTATTTTAAATCAATGTTAAAAATAAAACTACATTAAAATGGCTGAAAATGCATCTTATTTTATTCAGTGCTGACTCTTTACAGATTTATCCTGTAGACTTTCAGGGTTCCTCACCTCATTAGCGACCACCAATATTCACAAATGCCCAACACAGACTGTAAATACTGTAGAAGCTAGCTGAACTAAATTGGCCGCACTCCGGCTCTGTCTGGGTACAGTTTACTATCAACTATCATTTCAGCCTGGATGCTGAAATGCTAATTGTGTTTGCACCACAACAAACTTTTGAAAATAGAAAAATGAACAAAATGTAATTAAAATGAATTAACATGTAGATGAATTCAAACATTTTAATATCAGGACCCAATATATACTGTATAATGCCTATAATAGCTTGTGTTAATACCATTTCATTTTATAAGGTGATTGAAACGTTATTAGGTCTTTGTTGGGTTTTAGAGCAAATGTCTCTATTGCAAGATGAAGTATACTGGAAATCAGTTTCACAGGGCAACCAGTGTAAATACTCTCCAACCTGACCTCTTTTGTCTGGCTTTATAGGTTATGGAATACATTCTTCCAGTCCAGCTTTAGAAAAAGTTGAGAAACTGCAAAAAAAACACTCAAGTGTAAAATACCATTATTCTCCCCTGTAAAAAAGAGAGATGAAACATGTTGCACTGGAGCTTTTGGGGTTGGGGGATGGGTTAGCAGTCTGCTTTAGCTGCCAGGCCTGTACCTTCAAATAAACACAGGAGAAAGTTCTCATAAAGCAGCGTTCACTGAGGGTCATGCAATCTGAATTACCAACTGCACTTCCACTGCCAGGTTAGGGAACAGCCAACGACAAGACACTCATACACATCCCTGCGTGGCGCTAGTGAACACCGGAGCAGAGACGGACGGCTCTACAGATGAGGCAAGGGGGTTGTGGGAGCTGGGGCTGGGAAAGGGAAGTGGGTGTGTGGAATGTCTCTGTTTATCCAGACCCTGGTGCAGTGTGAGCCCATGCAGAGCTGTGAGGCGTTGTGCGGGATTGCCAACATCCCACACACACCATATTTTCTGAGGCTGTCTGAAGTGCCTCGTTTGCAAATGTCTCTTAGCCAGAAATGTCGATCAGGAAGAAAGTATAACAATACTGTAGCTATCAAAACTGCATATAAAACCACTACTATAGCCAGAAATAAGAAACACAAACATAAACACGTATATGTGAGTTAAATCCATCAGCTGTATTAATGTGTGAGCTTAGTGCATTGTATCTAATACTGCAAGTTGCCTTGTTTTGAGGTGTCAGATAAATACTAGTTAATAATCACTGTATATTTCTTTGGAGTGTCTACTAAATTGAATAAATGTAAATATATATATATGTATTAAAAATGGCCAGCATTTATTTAAAAAAAAAATGTATACAACACAACAGCAAAAAATCATTCTGTCAAAGTTCTTCAATGTGTTTTACACTTGCTGAACAGCCAACAAGGTCTGTTCAATTTCCATGTTACAGGAAATGTTTCCTGTAGTTCTACAGAAGGCCATGGCCTCTGACCTTTCCCAAAGTGGCCAACAAATATCCAATTCCATGCAGATAAAAAAGTCTGCAAACATAAAACGTACTTTGCGTGTGACGCTCCCAAAGTCCATTAATGAAGAGTAATTAGAGAGGAAAAACCCACAGGGGTTCCACTCATACAGTTATGTTTTATAAACAATATCACGTGTATTCATTTAGCTAATGCTTTTCTCCAAAGTGACTTGCCCATTTATACAGCAGGGTCAATTTTATTATAAATTCAGGTTAAGAACCTTGACCAGGTGCTACAACACAAGGGGGGATGGGAACCTGGGTTGTTTGCATGCAAAGGCAGCAGTTCTAACCACTGTGTCACCTACTACTACCCACTTGTTTCTGCAACTGCAATGTTAAAACCATGGAAGGTACAACAGTCAGATACCAGGATGTGAATACTGAGTGATGATGTAATGTCCACTTCAGACTTCCTGGAAAACATGACTTTTTTGCTTTACCTTCTTGTTATTGGCTCCCTGATCACATCTGCTGTTTGTCCAGAAATCAGGGACCTAGGAAATAAACATTCTTCGCCAGAGAGTTCTCTGGCCAGCAGCATCCATATGCAAAGTGAGTGTTTTCACACCCTAAAGCCACCTGCTCATCAACAGGTGGGGTGTGTGTTTTGATGACTAGATTTTCACAGAGAAGGAATGCATCGCCAAAATTTCCCAGACATTCTAGGCTTTTTATCATAGCTACAGTACATATTTGGTCCTGGAAGGAAGGAGGAGGAGGACATGTGCTCAGGGGTGACAAAGTCCCCCAGTCGAGACAGATGCTGAATGATGTCTAAATGTACCAGTTAAGTGCTCAACATGTGAAATAGGGTGATGAGGAGCACCATGCCCACTCAGATGTCATGGATGAATACAAGTTTCACTGTCCTTGCAAGGTTCTCATTTTGTCCACACACAGAATGCAGTTACCACCCACAGTGGCAAAGCTTCCTATTGCTGATGGGATAATAAAATAGTGAATAACCATGAAAGAGGGCTACAGCGGGAGAAAAAAAACCCAAACTGGTTCACAACTGAAATATAGGGTAGCCATCATGTAGTGCTATACATGAATGAAAGCTCTCTGAGAAAAATTAATGATCATCTCAGCTATACACACAAAGTCCAGACAAGCATATTAGAAATTTGAGTTACGGATGCATCAAAATCATGGTGCAGTAAACTCCAGCATAACTTAAAAAATGAGGTCTGAAAATAGACCCCCATAAAATGCATTGTTTTTTATTGCAAGGTTATTGAAAACATTATTTTTCATTCAATCTTCCATTTACTGTATGAAAAGAAAAATGTTTTTATTTGTTTTCATTTATTCAACGGACATAACCTTCGTTTGCGGCATGTTTGAACACCAGCATTCACAGAACACAACAACATGCTTGCCCTAAAGCTCTCAAACACAATGAACACAGACAGTTGATAATCTGAATATAACTCTGTACAATGGTTAGACACAAACATGCAGCAGCAGCAGCACGTTATGGAAGAGCCACAACTCCTCAATTGCTGCTATAATATTATTATTAATAATAGTAACTTCTACTCCAATGCATATTGTCTTCAGTAAAGAATCTTTTACCCAAACATACACTGTCTTGAGTAAATCCTGCACATTTGTAGCCATCAGATGTTGGAGATTGAAAAGGGAGCAGTATTTTGTTCAGACTTAACACAGAGGACAATATAGCATATTGTTATTGCTAGCCAAAAAGCTAGTGTGGTATTTACTGCTGTTGGTTTGAATCCCATGCCTGCTGCAGTACCAGATCAAGGCTCTTACCCTGAATTCATTCAACACTCTGCTGTATACACTGGCAAATTATCCTAAAGCTGATCGTCTAACAGATCTTTTCATAACTTATGCTGTTAGACAAAGTTGTGAGCTATAAAAAAGTTATGAATGTTTTGATTCTTTCTTTACTATGACAAACTATATGTCTGGATTTTATGTCAACACATGAAACTGAAGTTCAGGTGTGTCAACTGCAAATTGTGGAAGTATAAGGGGAGGAGCTCCACCTAAAACCATACTGATACCATGTAAAACATGGTAAACTGAAATTAGCCCTTTCAGGTGCAGATTATCTCTTCCTATTGGAGTGATGACTGACCCCAGACAGAGGGTGATCCTATATAATGTTTAATATAATACATAAAGCTCCGCCCGGCAAGAGTTTTGTGTAACTCGGAAATGAAAACAAGAAGCAACAGCCACACAAGTGAGGATTGTTAGCCCCGTTAAAATTGCATTTCCACCCTGCATATGCACAGATTCACAGATTTTTCTACTCATCCGCGACGGACTGTAGGACAACTCGGCCACCGCGCGCTCCCTATCCGCGCGCCCCCTCACGCTCGAGCCGGGGAGCAGCACGAGCGCATGGATAGTGGGATGGACGACAAAGTGACCCGATGATCGACGTCTTCTGGCCCCTTCCGTCATAAACCCAGTGGAAATTGTCCCCTCGTCCCAAAACGCCGGCCGTTCAAAATCACTACATTCCATTTTCTCGACGTGCGACGCATGACATGCAAAAGACATATTTTAGGTGACCAGATGGGAGCAAACCGGCAGCGTTTATAGCAACATGTAATTTTCACTGCAAAGCCGCTCAAAGTGAGGAGACATGAGGCAAGAAACAGCCCGGTGTCACCCATGTGTGAGCAAGAGGACTTAAAAAATGCACAGATATTGAGGGTTTAACGACATGCTATTACTTAAACTTCAACTTCATTCCTAACAAGATTAAGAAAACGCGGGACGCGGGTGATGCTCCTGAGGCGATTGAACAAGCAGCAGCAGCAGCACAGTTCGTCTCCTCGGGAAACAGGTCCTTACCGAAATCTGGGTGAATCCTTGATACATTCTTCAAAATCGATCGTCATTTTTGGGATGCTAGTCCTCCTTCGTTTTCAGTTTGTGTTGTTCATTGCCCGAAGCAAGGGAGCTGGAGTGGGGTGTGTATTCCTCAGCTTCGGTCCAGTGGGGCAGCGTCACTGGAGCCGCTCTCACTCACACGCAGCGCACACTGAGCGCGCGACCAGTCCCAGCCTGCCGCCTGAGAACGTTAAGGCACCGTCGCTAAAGAGCCACCGCATGTGGCGCTCCAGTCTGCCTTAACAAGGATAGGGACCATCTCTAATGTGCCACGGCACGCTGAGCTCCAGCCTGCTACCTAGTGACCCCATAGTGACACACTGCCGTACCAGAGGGCACTGTCTTCAGCACCTAGATGCACCACAGCGAGAGGAACTATGGCCAGCCTTCTTATCATTAAAGGCTAAACAATCATGTCAAATTGTATAGTTTGGAATAGGAAATTCTTGTTTATTTAACATTTTTATAGGATTAGAATTGAGGTTAGTTATTTGTACATTCACAGATTAATGTTTAAAAAAATGCAAAAAGTTTTAATGTGCAATGGCTAAATTATACACTTGGATGCTTAACCTTGCGCTCAGTGATTCCAGAATATGTTTTAGACCAATGCTGAGATAACCACTTGAGGATGATGGATGGATGGATGGACAGACATTTGGATGCATTGCTTGTTGTAAGTTATGCTATTTTGTCTGACATATTCGTGAGGACTTAAAATATTCATGAGGACATTAAGAGGAATGAAGCTGAAATAATCAGTACGTATGCAATGAATGATAATGACACAGTGAAGTAACACATCAGTCATCGAAATTTATCAAGCTATCCATTTTTACCAGCCACTTTATCCTGGTCAGGGTCACAGTTGTCCAGACCCTACTGTGGAAGCACCGGGCAGTAGCTTATGATACTACACCCTGGATGGGTGTTCATTCTCTTATCAGATATTGGGATGTAAACTGCCTTTTTATTATATTTCTATCATAACCCATATCTATTTTGAGATTATTCCTAAAAGAATAGAAGAATACACCTCCCTGTAAATCTCTACGACTGTCATTCCTCCTGCCAACCCGGAGTGATAAAGGGCTCAGGAAAATCCCAGTAAACTAATACACCCTTGATTTTGCCTTTTAAACTTTTACAGATTTACAGCTAGGATAGCAATTTGGTCTGTGCTGTTTTTGTCTAGCCTACAAGCAGAAATGAGTTTTTGGCTGTCATTCCAGCTGTATTGTTCTGTAATTCTATATACTGTTTTAAAGCATGTAAGAAAGGTAAATAATTACCCTTATAGGCTAAATTTTTAACTGGACAACTAGGAAAAGAGTAACCTGTGAGCTACAGTAGATGCTTTAATAGAAGTATCTGATTAGCAAATAATTTCCTAGAAATACTGGTAAAATCTCTTGCCTAAAAATTTCAATTGCTCTATCAATATTGTGTGAAAAACAGAAGAATATCAATATAATTTCTATAGTCAAGTCTTTGGTGACTCTCAGGAGTAGCTGAGACATCTTCCAAGCATTTTTGAAGCAACAGACATTTGGTTTAGTCTATAAAATATCAATGTTTCATACTTATGAAATAAATCCTTGGTCAGTTAATAGTTTGCTCTTTCACACATTCTGAAAAAGCCTGAAAAAATCTCACTGTGAAGTACTAAGTGAGACTTTAATGCTTTATGTGCTTTGTCAACAGTAACTTTAAATCAAATAAACATAAATTACTGCATGAAAATGTTTGGCTTCACATATCAGTTAAATGTGCACTGAAGAACTTTCCCACTAATTGCAGTCATTAACCACAATGATGCTGTTTTTTTTTTACTGTACCTCCCCATTGGTGTATAAGATGTTTAGGCAAATAAGGGGTTTGACAAACACAGTAAAGCAGTCAGTCTGTCCCCTGGGAAGTGAACACTGTGGGGTATGCTGTCTTGTTCTGTGGGAAACACACTTTGTTAACACTCTCGATTTCACATGAACAGTATGTTATTTCAACCACTTGCATTAATTATGGTGCGGTTAGTGGCTGCAGTGACAGCATGATGGCTGCAGTCTTCTCAACAGCTCCAGTGCGGACACTGAAACCGACTGTAGAATAATAACGTAGACAAACTGACCCCCTGACTCTCACAAACTGCTCTTGCTCCATCTCTTCTGTCACCTTTTCTTGCTTCATCGCTGTTTAATTTCTGAACATTGTAATTTTTTACTCTGCTGAGCACTGTTATTTTTTACTCTGTTGCAGTCCGCAGCATGGCGAAGGACTGTCATAGTTTACTTCTGCGGCATGCTGAAGTCCCTCCATTGATCATGTCCCACTGTGCCGCAGCTTGTGGGCAGACGTTTAGCCCTGGTATTTCCTTACCCGCCACAAAAAAATTCTTGTTTCATCAAAGCAAGAGAGTCTGTCACATGAAAGGAGCTTTCATCTGCAACATTTGGCTGGCCAACAGGAACCATGTAGACAATCAACACACAGAAAAAGGCCTATTGCTTCATTACATCAGTTCATGGTGTCACCATATCATGATCTTTTATCACTTCACCATATCAAACTAGGTGTTTTTCAACCCAATACATCATCTATTGTTTGGTTCTTTTTGAGTGCGGGGTAAATTACCGCAGGACTTCTGTGTCTGTTGTAGACCTCAGCTGAAGGATGTAGGAAATCATCTGTTGATCAAATGAATAAAGAAACCTAAGAAACAAAGGCTCGAGTTCCTCTGATGTTTTAATTCACTACCTCCATTTCATAATCACAACAGAGACATCAGCCAGAAGAAACTGACAGCATGCAGAAACACTGTTGGGAAACACATTTCTAAATTGTTAATGATGAACAGTAAGATGAGAACTATGTGGCTGATTGTTGCCATCTTTAAGAACTCTTTCTTAAAACATTTTTCTTTCCCCTTGCTCTTACTGACTGATAGTTGAGATAGTTTACTTGGCTTCTGTATTTTTGTTTGCAGGCAACTATAGTTTCTTAGATTAGATGGTTGGATAAAATGAATTGTTATCTAAAGAGACTGTCAAAATTACAGGAATTCCTGAGTAAATCAATACTGTGATACAACCACTAAATGTGAAAACAATGATGCATTGTTTCACGTACGGAACAGAGATTTGTCATGTAGTTAAATAAATACTGTAAAGCAGGCAATTTCATTTGTCATGTTGTCAACAATACCTAAAGGGGTTTTAATCTTCAGCTTTGAGCAAACCGACTGATTCAAGGTCACTGTAAAAGTCTATACAGACCATTTCTTACCTGTATTGTGGTTCATTTTGACAGTGGTGTGATGGAAATGGTCCTTAAAGGTCCTACTGATTACACCTGGTACCCACATGGTTTATACACAAGCCTGCATGGCACTGAGGAACACGAGTGTTTTCCATAATAGTGTGCATTCATGTCCGTTCAAGACGCCCCGTTGTCGCCTGGCCCACAGATGTATTGGTCTAGACGCAAACTGCACTGTATTTCCCTGGGACCCCCATCCAAACACAAGCAGGCAGCCGCACTGTCGTCCTGAGATTTATCTGCTAATGCTCTATCCTTAGAATTCTTCCCTTGTGGCTACCTAGCTGCTGGGAGCTGTGTTTGGGTGAATAGTCTACTGTCAAACTGGTCAAAATGGAGAGGGATGGATAAATGGAAAGCATCAAACCAGCTGTAAGGATGTTAGTCTGCCTTCAGAAGCCTGGCTTGCATCTGTTCGTGACCAGCAAGGGAGTCCACAGAGCTTTGTTTTCATGAATGTGAGGTGGCTGTCTGCCATTGCAGAGGTCCGCAATCATCAAGTATCATCAGTGTATGCAGTTACCAGTGCACTCTTTACTGGAATGCCAGCTTGTTTATCCGTCAATACCAGCAACCTATAAAGTATTACATTTTGAATTTTTGAAGCATACAAGAGAAACTAGGACATTTTTTCCTCATTTTTACAATATATAATTCTTCTATAAAGTGGGCACAAATTTGAAACAAACCATAGGGAAAGCAGCACGTGAGCTGACTTGCAGTGTAGCTTAGTGCACCCTTGGTAATCAAATGTATTTTTGAGGGCTATTACGAATAATGGCCATGTACCACAGTAGCCTTTTCATGGGACTGCAGCTCAGCCAGAGAATCTGGCTGCAGAAAAGAGAACATGGCTCTTTTGAGAAGTGCCAGAAAAATCGTACTCTGAAGAACATAATGTAGAAGTTCTGGTATTGCATACTGTTGAGTATTGGCCCACTTGCACTAGGTATTATAAAAAGTGAAAAAGACACAATATTTCATAAACATCTGCAGTCTTTGCTGTACAGCTTCCAAAGTCCAAGTGGTATCTTTCCCACAGATGCTGTGGATAAATCCAAGATCACAAATTGGCTCTGTCATTAGCCAGCAAACAATGAATAATCGTTTTCCCTTATCCGAGGCCAAAGAAGGACACAGGTTCCGCAAAATCACTGGGTTCAATTAGTACAACATGCTGTGTGCCCGAAACATAAAATGAAACAGGCACCAACAATCAGACGCAAGCAACCATTGTCAGATGTTGTTTTAGTCTTGTCAAGTTGCCGAACTGGGCAACTGTATGACTCTAAGTTGGGGTTCAGGCACAGAGGAGGCAGCCTCCACCCCAAAGTAACAGATGCTAAAGGCCCTGTCAACCAGACGGTGTCTTGGTGACTTGGCATGAAATGTTGCCATTCTCACGAGGGGAACAGGAACATGTCAACACCAGGCCAGACATGCACTGTTTCTGAAACAAACAGCTTTCAGTTGCTTTCTCTTTGCTTTTTTTACACGTGGATTTTGGCTTGTCTGAAGCTGGCAACCGTGGCAGCAGCACAATTAAATACTTCTTTTCCCCAGTGCCAGCTGAAAATGAGATCAGGGGAGCAGAAACCCACAGATTCTCACGGAGAAACCTGATATTAGGAGGGATTTTGGCTCCAGAGGCCTGACGTGATAAGTGATGTAGCAAGGACACCAACATCTGCTATGGCTGAGGTTCAAGTCAGAGGTTTGCATCACTGTTGAAGCTGTCTTGAGTTTACCAGAAGCAAATATTCTCTCTCACACTAATATTTTATTTTCTTACCATTTTGTCCTTTTACACATGTGCTTCTTTACCAATAATGGCTATTCCTCAAACAATACATCACATCACAGTCCTTCATAATCAGGGGTTATGAACAATTAGAATTTTCTTTCACTGATAAAGTAGTTTGTGTAATTTACTTTTAATCTCAAATGCAAACATACATCCTTTAGCAGGCAAAAAACAAAAGAAGCTGCTTGAATACTTTCAGTACCATGTCCTCTGTGTTAAAGCAGCTCTGGGAGGGGAAATGGAAGGAGCAGACTTGTGCTGTAGTGCATAAGTGATCAGTTGTCATCCAATAAATCACAAGAAAATTCATATTTAATAGTCTAAACTGCTATTATTGCTTGTAAATAGCTTTTTTCCACCATTGCTTTGGATGCACAAGACACAGCCTGCTGCTGCATTAGTCACAGTTACAAACTCTAGCACCAGAATAGTGCATTATGCGTTCAACTGAGGGCCCACTTGAGCACCTGGCCAGGGACACAGAGCTAACATGATGTCATGTCGAGTCCCTGAAGAGAAGTCAGACACATAAAAAATTCCTTCTGTCCCATGTATCTACTGTATCTGTCTGCCAGCTTTGGTAAGTCAAACTGAATGAGTTAAGGTGAGTCTGATCCACTCTCTTTGAGCTTGGTAGATAGGAGGATTTTGAGGTTCTGATGCCCAATGGGCCGTTTTCCCATGCTGTTATTGATAGAATTTCAGGTATTGATCGTCTGTTCGGGCCACCGTTTACTGGTAATAAGTAGCAAAAAAGATAAAGTAGTCTCTAAACAACATCTTTTCAGTTCACTTTGGTCCAAGTTTAGGTCTTCACCAGCATGGTTGGCACAGCTGGAAGCACTGCTGCCTGGGCTGTGCATTCAGATGATGGTTTAAATCTGGTTCAGTCTGTGCAAAGTTCTCGCTGTATTCAAATGGGTTTCTCACAGCAGTCAATAGAAATCCGTGATAGAAGCTTCCCTGTTACCATCACAGAGAATGAAAACCACATGAGTAGTGTCCATGAGTCAGCTTCAACTCAGCAGCACTTCAATCCAAAGTGTAAAAATAGACACTGAAGTATACCCATTCCTTGCATAACAGGGTTCATTCATTGAACAAAATCACCTGTTTAGGAAAATGTTCATTGTGAGGGTGTCAAATTGCTCTTATTGCTATTGGAAAAAAATGATTCCTGGGCAAAAAAAAGTCTCCTAAAATTAAATTCCATGATGAAATACATTTTTATGCATCAGCCATTCATTGATTATCCATAAACACTTTTTCACTGCAATCGCAGAGGTCTGTAGACTCTCCAGGGACAATAGGTTGTGAGACAAGGTACACCCTGGAAGGAGACATTGTGATTATTTGGCCTGCAAATGTTTATTATATAAAGAAAAATGAACAAGATGACTATCTGTGTTTTCAAGGCACGTGGACACTGCACTGTTACAGGTGCTGTGTTGCATTAAAAGCAAAAATTCGATGATAGATGTTCATTTTACACAATACCATGATTTGTTTATGCTAATGTAAAGATATCCATGTTATACATTCATGTTATTTGTGTGATTGAAATAGGTGAGTTAATGTTTATAGCATGATATAGTTTATTTATATAAGGACTCAGAGGTCCCAGGTTTGCACTGTCGTACCTTTGAGCAAGGTACTTACCTTAAATTGATACAGGAAAAATTACCCAGAGTTATAAATGGGTCGGTCATGACAAATATCTTAATGTTCAAAGTTGCTTCAGGGTAGAGTCAGGTAAATGAATTAAAATTAAACCTGAGCTTTCTGATTTGATTTATCCTAAGTGTAATTTATGATTGTTATTGACTGATGTCATTGCTATGATAGAAAGTGAGTTTTAAGCATATCATTCATTTTAAGACAATAAGTTTAAGTTTAAGACAGGTGTGTATCACAAAACATCTGATACATGGGTTTGATGCAAGCTGTTGTGAACAGGAAAATACCACTATGGAAGTAAAATGACTCCAAAATGGGCAAAAATAGCTTTATGCTAGTTAGCAATCCTGTTGTATATATTTTCACAAACTGTTTTTTTTGCTGTACAGGCCTCTGTCACAGGAGGCCTGGGTGTACATAATACTCTAAAAAGTATCTTTAGGTTTCTGTTATACCCTGAGATGTATTATTGTTCAGTGTGAAGAAGCAAAGAAAGAACTTTAAATGTGCTTAAAAGTAAATGCAAGGTTTTGTCTGCTTCCAGAAACTTACACGGGTGTTTCTGATTGAGTTTTCTTGCCACCCATGACAGATTCATTACACTTAGACTGGTGCACATTTAACTTTCAATTGCTTCATTTAAAGTCCCCCAAATTGGATTTTTTTTTCCATATCTAAATTGAAAGTGTCCACATCCTACAAGAGACTAAAAATAGAGGTTATTATTGTCGTTATGTATTCACAGGAAATGGAGAAGTAAACTGTGGAAGGGTTCCTTTCTTTGGGCCATTATTCTTTTTCATCCTGAGTTTCGAAAAGCTATGTCCCTCAAAAGAAATACGCTAAAGATTCCCCCCTTTTGCTGTTCACTAGCCCACCCAGGTAATACTGGTGCAGCAACTTACAGAGATGTGGGCTGCTGGGAATGTTTGTAGTGCTCCAGTACAAATAAGAGTTACACAAACAAAACTACTGAAACCTACCTTTTCAAACCTACCTTGTCACCTTGTCACTTCAAAGCCATCTGAACTATGAGTTTTTATTGCTACGGCCTTAGAAGATTATGCATTTTTGCAGAACAATCGAGCTAACACTGTTATACTTCAACACGGAATGCTCGTATATTATCTGCTGGCAAATACACATGATGGCTAGGCCTTTGCTGATGGGTTTCCACTCATCTCTGTGGTTTTAAGGACTGCACATTAAAAACAACCCATGGGGCAAAAATGATTGGAATTATGAAACCGAAGCACTGCTGGCATCCACACTTCAAAGGCCATAATTTCTGTTTTCATTTAAAATTTGAAGTATCAACAAATTTCCAGCTGTTTTTCCATGGGCTCTGACAAGACCAGTTGGAGGTTTTTTGAACGTATGGGGTATCGCTGAAAAGACAAACACTATAGTGATTTGGAAGTGACCACAACTCTGAACTACAGGACCAACAGTTAGAGAGGAGGGAGGCAGGGAGAGGCTGAGAGTCGGGTCCCAGTGGGGTTCCAGAGGTCATGGGGCAAGGCCAGGATGCTGCTACCATCTGCTTTAGCTATGTCTTCTTGGCACCACAAACCTCCCTACTTCTCTTACATAGAGCTATTCTGTTAGTTCAGGAGGCTAAAATTAGTCTACCCAAGGCTGAGCTTCGCCTTTCTCCCACCTCCCTTTCCTGCTTCTTTTCTTCGCTGGAGATCAAAGCTCTAATCGGCTTCTTTTCAGAAGCCACGCTTTTGGAAGCAGCAGAGTCAGCAAGCTGAATGGGTAATAAGTGTGGATTTTTTGGGGGAGTCAGAGGAAGCTCACTCTTCTCCAAGCTTTAATCCTAGAAGCTTCTGGAATGCGCAGAGCTACTTAACTGGAATGTAAAGGCCAGTTTGGATCAGTGTTCTGGGACTTTGATTATAACATTTATTTACTTGTTTGAAAAGACCCTTTCCAGTTTCAACTCGCTGTCGGACAATGCCACGTATGTTTTCAGCAAGACTGTCATACCGGAATTAGAGTTGCACTCACAGTGCCCATAGGATCGCTTCAGTCCCAAGTCTGGGCTTTGACCACTATCTCACACCTCCGTACTGCATTTGAAGAATAGAAAACTGTACAGATGCTCCATCTCAAAGGAACAGGACTTGGCTACACAGAAGTATCTAACCTACTGTCTTACTTCTACACCCAGCATTCCAATGAATGACACTCAACCACCTTCTTTATTCCCTGCAAGGACATGGAGGACAGAGTAAAAAGGTGTGTTGCTGAAAGCATCGGGTAAAGGATAGTGCAGGAAAACCCTAAACACGCTGCACTTAGTCGTGTGAAAACCCCTATCCCGCTCACCCAGGATTTGTGCAACCATCTGACGTCACTACTCTCATGTGGTGATGGTGGGCCAACCCCGCGGGGGAATTTGAGAATTTTTTAAACCCAAGCCCGAAAGTTTTTTAAAATAGCAATGTGTCTTCTTCCTAGATCTTGTTGTGCACATACTGTAGAGGATATGGGTGTCCAAAACAAGACTGTCCCTTACACTCTTGTCTGCTCACCCCATGTTGTTTGCATCCAGCATTGCATTTGGCACATGTGGGAATGCATGAGCATGTCTAAGAGTGTGTACAGCTAGCAGAGATGCAGGCTGTATGGCATCTCTTCTACACTGGAGGAAAACTATTGTCAGTGGGCTGGGAGGAGGTGGGTTTTCCAGGATGGGAGTGACTGCCCACTCAGATCTGCACTTTGGTGACGGCTCCTCTCGCAGCAAACAGCAACCCTGTGGTGACGCGGCAGCAGCGGCGATATGTTGGTCTCCAGGAAGGTGACCTACTTTCTGCTTCTGCCATTGCAGTCCTCTCATCCCACCCCACCCCAACCCCCACTGTTTTCATCTGTTGGAATACATTGGAGCGCCCGGCCGCCAAGCACAGCAAGCTGCACTATCCTCTCTGCCTGCAGCTGCAGAATGAGACAAATAACCAGTGGACCAAAACAGGTGTTTTTCCATGGCAATCTACCCCTTGTGTATGTGCATGGGTGTGTGTCTCATCATCTCCTGGTTAGGTTAGATATACACTTAAGTATGCCCCAATTAACAAGCCCTTCATTTTGGAAGGATAGTGCTTTTCCCCAGATTTCAGATTGGTTCCATTTTATTAAAGTAAAAAAAAGATTCAATCATTCCCTGACCTAATATAACATGTCTCATGGGCCATCGTTGCATTGCTGAGAATCTGACAATAGTTTCTCTCAGGAGACGAAAGATGAAATTGTTATTGTTAGGATGGGCTCATGCAAACGATGGCGAGCTCACAGTATGAAAAACTTGAACAGCAACTCAACTAAGAGGCTAAAACTTCCGGAGAAAATTAGGCACGCCATAAATAATTCAACTCTTGGCATTTCTGAAAGCCAGGATATTTCTGTCTGCTGGAAAACTGACTGGGTCACGCCGCTGTTCTGTGGCTGGGATGTTTATGATGGATGCATGTATGTACAGCATAAGTGTTGCACACTGTACTTTCTGGAATTTGTAAGAACACAAGTTAAGGTGGGAAGAATTAGACCAGCTGTGACCTCCCTTCACCTGTCAGCCACAAACGGGGTATATATAAACGCTCACTATCTTCATGCTCCCACATGTGCTTTTCTTAGCAACCCACTGACACCACATTTCAAGCTGTTTCTGACCAAAGATGTGTCAGAAATGGGGGGGGGGGGCACAGCAACTTTGCTTGGCAGCAGGTGTGAGTCCTCCTGCAGATTCTAATCCAAAATGGAAAAGACACCATGTGCTCACCCAAATGCTCCCACTTTACTTTACTTGTTCTTATTCTTTTATCAATCAGTAAGTTACATTTCAGTATTGTCAGCTTTTTTGTAGATATAAAATATAGATATCTTAGAGATATAAGTTCAAGGTTCAAGGTTAAAGGTTCACTTTATTGTCATTCTACCATATCCAGATTTTTAAGCAAGAATGAAATGTAGTCCCTCCTGGACGACAGTACGCAGTACACTAAACAGACAGCATGACCAAAAAAACAACAGGACAAAAAATAAGGCAGTGTGTAGGATAGGTGAATAAATAGATGATAAAATGTAGATAGATAAATCTTTCACTTACAAGTTTTTGCACCTACGACTGAAATTATTTACCTTTACTGAGTTACGACAAAATATGAGCCTGATTTTTGGCGTTTACGAGTAATAAGAGCCAAGTGTGGGATGGAATTTTCTCATTTATTAATTTAAGGAACACACCCAAAATGGCAACAGACACTTCTCCAGAACTGACTTACTTCCCATAATGCCTCAAGCAGTACTTCTATTTTACGCCTCCGATGAGAATTCACCTTACAAGCTGATATCTGGGAACGCATTACGCTAAAAAGTTGGGGAAAACCTGAAGGTGTGTGCACATAGTTATTTCACCACAGTTTCATTTTCATTTTATTTTATAGGAATCTGGTAGTCAGACGGCATAAACCATAAGAACAGATTGAAATGAAAACTTGCTTACACAATGCCTTCCAGGAACAGACGTTTGATTCTCATTTAAGGTATTGTGATAAAAAAACAACTACAGCTACAGTACTCACACCAGGGGCATGACGCTGAAGATTAAAGGAGGATAAATGCAATGGGGAAGCCCATATCTATAAAGCTTGGGGCAGCAGGTAGCACAAGTTCAAGTCTGCAAGTTCAAGCCCCACCTCCTGCAGTAACATTCTTAAACAAGATGCTGACCCACATAATGCTCCACTAAAAACTGCAGGTATGTGCCATCAAGTCAAATCCAACTCATAGGTGAAGACAGGTATGGTTTCTGAGGCAAGGAAGAGCAGACCTGGTTTGCCATTGCCCTCTTCCATGCATATTTGAAGGGTGCAAACTCTACACACCCTGAGCTGGATTCAAACCTGATACTAGGTAAACAGCGCAGGAGCTGTGAGACACTGTCCAACTACATCCCTTAGTAAAAATTACCCAGCTATATAGTAGGTCAAATCATTCCAATCCAGGGTGTTAGCAAAATAACAAAAACATGTTCTTAGAATGCTGCTGTACAAGTCCTGAATTGTATATAATGAGATATTGCACACTGTTCAAGAAGATCTTTGAGGGATAATCAGTTTTGAACTCTTTCCTGCATGACATCTAATAAAAAAGGTTTAGTGACGTTCAGATCTAGTGACTGGGGAGGCTAAGGAACATGTATGACTTCATCCTAGTGTGTTCCACAGTATGTTTGAGGGAATTATCATCCTGGAATATTGCAACCTCATGAGGTAACTGTTTGCACCACAGGGGGCACCTGGTCCTGCAAAATGGCCTCATATTCCTTGGACGTTAAACCACCATACAGAACAATGATCAGACCTAATGTCACCCGTGACATGGCCATTCACGACCATCATGGAGGTGCTGATTCAGTTCTGTGGTTGTTTTTCAGACTGCATAGTCTAATAGTGTGTGTCTGTCCAACTCAGTCAGTGACCTTTGACTTGTGACCATTGTTCCTCTTTGCCTTATTAAGTTTTTTCCATGTTTGTCATATGCTGTCATTATTTTTTAGACTGTAAAAAACATTAAAAAATACAGTTTTACTAACTAATGCACCTGCAATATGACTCACCTTTGCAGCTGCATTTTACGAATGTGGTTTTGTCGCTTCAGTGTTAAGCACCATTTTCACGTTGGAGTTGTACTGTTTTCTGTCTACTGAATCAATAAATGTAAATGTATTATTTCTTTGCTTAGCTGACATTTTATCTGAAGGGGCGTGTCGTGTCGTATTTCTACTAGAGCAGTTTGAGTTGAATACCTCACTTAAGGGAAAAGGTTATAAACCAGCGACCTACAAGCTCACATTCTTAACCACTTACCTTGTGCACTTTATTGTGTGAGAAGTTCTGACATGAACGTACCACATGAGTTTCCAGGGAGCTTTTGCCCTGCTGCCTGACACCTTATTTTGCAGAACAAAAAAGTCCTTGTATTGTTTTGTGTAGAAAAAACCTAGAAGGCAAAAGTGGAGGCAGAATTAATGAGGTGGCTGTAAATGTTATGCTTGGCTATTGATCACTAAAAGAAATGCTGAGTCTGACTGATTTTTCTTTCTTCCTCATTTAATGTCAATATTTACAACTGGCACTTAGACAAAAGCTGCCTGCATGTGAAAGGATTAAAACTTATTGCAGTAAGTGAAGCCAGTGGAAGCGTTCGGACAATACTGAAGGTGTCGATTTTTCACAAGCTGCCACCCAGATTCATGGCTCCTGGAGATGATGTCACTCTCACAGAAATGGCTATTATTTATGTGAAGAAGTTAAACATGACTGCTGAATTCAAAAGGAATATGTTATTAAGCCTGACTTTAGTATGCAAGTAGCCTTTTTTCCAAAAACCCACAACTGTTAAAATGGGACTCAAACAGACTGAAGAAAAGCTACCTGGCTTCTCCACAGTCTAGCCTATTTAATAGATCCTCTATTCCATATTATTATTTAGTTGCATTTTAGACAATATAGCTTTCATTTTTTTTATTTTAGTTGTACTGCAATAATGGACCGCAGTCTGAGACATGGCGCAAAACCCTACAAGATGTTATTCTGGGCACTGGAATGTTATGTCATATAGTAGTTGGAAAGCAATTAGACTCCCTCTAAACCCCAAGATATATCAGCATAGCAGTTTGATAACCTTTTTAGGCAAGTAGTTTCATGCATTATATATGGGAGGCTGTCAAAACATGTTGAACCCTGAACTTTGAATGCACAGGGTAACAGAGAACATTTTGGGGAAATGCTGCATGTTCCTTTGGAGAAAACCTTCTGCTGCATGAATAAATGTAAATGTAAAAGCACTATTTAAAAAATCACAATGCATTTGGTTACTGCTTGGTTACTACTTTATTTCCAGAATCACTAAACCACTTGGGACAGCAGACCGCGGACTGATCAGGGTGTTTATATGATTTTGTGAAGAAACAACTTACAGATACCACAGTCGTCTGAAAAATCTTCGGAATATACACGGAATAGAGCTTTGTTGACTGAGGACTGCCACGTTCATAAGACAAGTAGTGCGGCCATAATCCACTGCATAAAATGAATAGCATGCAAACATGCCTCCTTTTGTGTGTGTCCCCAAACAGCAGAGAGCTGCCTTCTCCCCCAACCTTCTCCGGAATTAATGTCAAAGGGAATTTTAGTATATACTTTACGCTCATGCTAAGGCCGACTTTATTTAGCAGCTCCACTAAGGTTGATTACCAAGGCTAGTAAATCTTTCAGTGAGACTGCTTGAGCTGTGGTGTGACTCTAACATCAGGCCTGTGCCATGGTGGCCACACGGAGCCATTAGTGAAGGAGGGACTCCAGTGAGGTCCAGAATCTGCCACACAGCTGAGCTCTGGTGAGGCATGCCTACAATGCACAGGGAAGAGCTTGTGATACACAACTCAATGAAGACCCAGACTGATGTCCAAATTAGGTCCTTTACCATTTCTAGTTGGATGCTGATCATGCCCAGCTGCCACCTGGGTCAAAGTTCAAGCCGGTTGCTGTTCAGATTGCCCTGTCTCCTATGAAGGATTTTGATTGCTTTTTGCTCTTGGGTTTCAGTGTCTGCCACCATGTATGCTAACATTTAAATGCATTTTTCCAGGAATGTTATGTACATTTCATTGTACACTGTACACATATTTATACTGTTAACGGTTATTCAAGCAATTGACCATCCTATCACTATTTTAAATATGCTTTTAGTTTTGTCCCCAATAGTTCAGTCATTACAAAAGCTTCTGCACGAAGGGCAATGGAATAGTATTAGTTGGTGGAACTCTCCACTTGAGATCAACAGACAAAAGAATTTAAAACGTCAAGACAGGGACTGAAAAGGAGAAACACTACAAGATGTTATCCTGGGCATTGGGATACAATGTCATACAGTAGTTGGTGAACAATTGGACTCCCCGTAAACCCCAGGATGTATCAGCTTAGCAGTATGAAAACCTTTTTAGGCAAGTAGTTTCATGCATTATATATGGGAGGCTGTCAAAAAATATTGATCAAAAGCACAGATGTGTAACTACATGGGAGATTTTGTGAGCAGGAAAAAAACAATTCTTTCAGGATTAGCTAACTACTGAAGTATTGGAACACATCATTTAGGTACTTTATAATGTTTTGTAACAGAGGAATCATGTTGTTTTTAAAAAAAAATATTTATGCATCAGCATAAATACTATGTAAAGTGGATAATGTAAAACTAGACACAACTGTGTGAAAGTTAACTCTAACTAGCATTCTCTGCCCTTTCACATGACATCTGTTTTCCTGCATGCTGCCGGCCATGTGACTGTGGCTGAAAATGGATATGATTTTTATCTGCTGTGTTTCTATGTCCCTCTGAGCTGTCACGCCAGCAATCGTTCGTCTGCCGACGTTGTCCTGGGGCTCATCGGTGTTTTCAGACTCTGGTGCACGCGCTACATTCCTCTTATTCATCTCCTATTCATGGTTATCATCATCGTTGCTTTATATTGCTACGAGTTTGCGAAACAAATACATAATACTTAAGTGACAAGGGTGTGTTGTTACTCATAATGCCAACAACTGGTTATTACTTACAAATTTAAAGTAGTAGTCAATATTAAGTAATACTACATGTCACACAGAGTTATATTTGGGAAATGTGTACTTTGCTTCTTTTAGGCTTTCGACACTGAAGGACATCACTGGCCGACGCTTTGACAAAATTGACAAGACTTAAAATAACTTTGACTTTACCGACCTTGAACACAGGCCTTTAAATGGTTTGTCTTGTTCCAGAGGGAATACAATAATGTTATACAGGGTTTAGATTAAAAAATCCTGGTGCTGGAGGGCTACGGTCCAGCAGAGTTCATTGAAGACATAGCACTTAGTCTCTGATTTAATCCTAAATGCCAAATGGGGTAATTTGTAATCCAAATTATTACAGTGATACTCAGACATATGAATATCTGATCATTATTTCAGAGTAAAGAGATTGAGATGACCCAGCACTGCAAACAACACAGAAATTAAACTTCACAATACATTTTTTCAATCCAGTTTCGTGGGGCTGAAAAAGTACACTTCAGACTTTTGGCCTTACATGCAACAAAAGAGGTGCAAGTGATTGGAAAATAATATTTGCAGCTTAAAAACTTCAACTTTACATGAAGATGAAAAACTTTGATTTGTTCTTAATCACACAGGCAAAGAGGTCGAGATCAGATGAATTTTAGGACTGTAATGGGTGAACATGTGACTGATGGGGTTACAGTGTGATTTTAAAGTCACATCATTCTTGTTTATATACTTTTAAGTATTTTCGAGTCAGCAATTCCAGTGTAACACAGGTTGCACTGTGCAGACAGAGAAAATTCCAGATTGCCTGCATTATAGATGAATTTTAAGAGTGTAATGGGTGAGCATGTGACTGATGGGGTTACAGTGTGATTTTAAAGTCACATCACTCTTGTTTATATACTTTTAAGTATTTTCGAGTCAGCAATTCCAGTGTAACACAGGTTGTACTGTGCAGACAGAGAAAATTCCAGATTGCCTGCATTATAACCCAGAGAAGGCTATCCAACAAAATCAGCCTGCATGCTCACCAAGCGACATTCAAAGAAGTCTTCAAGGACTCCACATAAAGTCAAAGGGTCTACATACATAGACCCAGCCAATGTCTACATGTTTGACTCAAATGTCAAAAAAAATTTTTTACAAATCTGGGCGGGACAGAAGCCTCTTTGCTAAAAGAGCAGACATGCATAAACTGAGGACTGGTGTCTGATAAACATCTGATAAACTGGTGACTAGTAGGGATCACCAAGGTGTAGACCTAGGTTTCTGGAACAAAGTGCAACATTGTGCAAGTCAAACACAAAAGTGTTGCTGCGGTGGCAGATGACATGTTTGATGCAAACCAAAAAATGCATTTGAACAGACAAATCTCCTAGTATAGAACTAATAGTAATATTTTTTGCCTGCTTTGCTGCTTCGGGCCCTGTGCAGCTTGTTGTCATTTGGTCAACTATGAACCACATTGTGACTCTGTCAAACTTTGAACAGAATTACTCAAAAAGAAGAAAGTGATTTTTCAAATGGCCAAGTTGGCTCTAAATACAGCTGAAATGTTGTGGGGGAATTTGAAGGAAATTCTCTTCAAGGAGATTCTCAAACATCACACAGCTAAAGCAATTCTCTCCAGTCCAAATTTTCTCCCAGTTGATGTAGGAGACAGTAAAAGCTACAAAAATGCTTACATGAAGATAATACTGCCAAAGGGGATGACACCAGCAGCTGAAGGTGTGATAGTACATGTTCAAAAACAGAAAATGGCATTTTGATTGAATAAATTATTACAAACCCTGCAAGGTACTGGTGTCCCATATAGGGTGTAATTTCATATCCTGGTGCCCAGTGACTGTGGGATACACTCCAGACCGCCGTGACCCTGACCAGGATAAAACATTTAACATTAATGGGTGGAAACATGGATATTATTGCAAATCAAACTTTTTCTGGGCTATGTGATAGATTATATATAATCTTAATTTATTCAGTGTATCCAAATCAGGACCAGCAGTCTGTAGTGTATGTTCAAATGTTCACTTCAATTTACTCCAATAGAGCAGTAAGAGGTAAAACAAAATGCAGGATGCAGGACCAAGCTGGACATCTCCAGGTCTTGGTGGTCCTCTGAGTATAGAGTGGCAACTGGGAAGGTCAGAGTGCTGCTCAGCTTCGGTTTTCTCAACTCTCTTGCTCAACCTGACCTGGTGCTCTGAGTACTTAAACACAAGTGTGGATTAGACAGTAATAGCTAGAAATGATCTGTAGATAAGCAGATAATTTTTAGCAGGGAACTTATGATCTGTAGCTACAATGATGGAAGATCACCGTACACTTAACTCTTTGTGTTTTTTTTCCTGGAAAACAATGTTTAAAAGTTGATCAGTTTGCTTTTTATGCCTCTGCAAAGGCACAAAATGCACAAGTAGTAGCAAATATAGATTTATGTAACAGCTGACTCTGCACCATTGCCTTTCTTTCTTATCTGTCCACACAGAGACTCAAGATAGAGACTTAAGTGTCACAATCCCTGGGAACAATTCCGCACCTGACCAGCAGGGGTCCTCATGCTGAACATGACCCAGCACACCTGGCTTCGCTTAGTTCATTAATCAAAGCTTTAAAAGAACAAGATTCAGTCAGAATGTTATAGAATCCCAGCAGTGCTTGCATGCCTCCTTCCTTCCACCTGCTTCAAGTTTGTTATGCACCTTGTTTCTCTGCATCTGCACCTCTCAGCAGCCATGTGCTCCTTGTTTGTTCAACCTACCCCCTTGTTTCCCAAGTCCCCCAGTTGTCGTGTCCCTCAGTCTCCTGTTTATCGCTGTACTCAAGTCCACTGATCTTTGTACCACCTATTCTTCACTTATAGCAAACATTTAATACAGATAAATTCTAGTACTGGAGTTTGTACGATCACCTCTCTTCAGTACGTCGAAAATTTAAAATAAAACAAATTTCATTTTTATTTAGATTATATTTATTGTGTCATCTAAAATGTAATATTTTATTTGCTTTTCTTAATTATGTTTTGTTTCACTTTTTTCTTCTACTCTGCACTTCTTCTCTAATGTTGTGAAATAAAGTGTAGTTAAAGGTTTGTTTCGTAGTTGCTTTTTAAGGTTTACTGGATGAAGCCTGCAGCCCCACACCACCAGGCTTAGGAACAGCTTTTTGCCGCAGGCTGTCGGACCACTGAATGCTGGGCAGCCTAGAGACTGATCACCACTGACCACCTCCCAACATATCCTTACCATCTTTACTACTGACTATTTGCACTTATCCATTCAGAATGTCTTTATCTGTGTATTTACTTTTTTATACCTACTTTATTCTTCATCAACTTGTCTGTGTTGCCGTGTCATTATGTTGCCTGTTTAGCGTGTTGCGCACCATGGTCGAGCAGAAATTACACTGTAAGTGCAGAATGAGAAACTTGAACCGTGAAGTTTGAACTCAACACAGAAATGTCATGTTTGTGGGTGGGCCCTTGTATGGAACTCTTGCGAACATGACAGATATAGTGCACACATAGTCATTAGCGTGGTCTCTGCCAACATACCGAGGTCTGAGGATTAATATTAGAGAAGAATCCTAACATACAGCACATCCGTGGCCTCGGATCCAAGCTTTGACCTTGGCTCAGTAGTGATCTAATCGTATTAGTTTAAGCCTTAATTACTGGAGGTGAAACACAATGACATCCAAAGCCCTTTCCATCCCCTAGGAAATTGCTTTGTATGCTGAGCAGTTGGTGCACTTTATAGTCAGACTTGACCTCGGCGCTGTCACTTCCCACCTCAGGCTTCAGTGCAGACAAGCAAGCTGCTGTGCTTTGGAGACCATCCTCCAACATCATGTGGAGGTCAAATTCAGAACAGCTGGAAGACTTACAGAAGAATGCCCTTTAAAAATCCATCATTCCTGCACTGAAACTTACATTAAAACATTCATGAGGCGTAAAAGACGAGGCATAAAAAATATTCCCCGGTGCAATGTTTTTTGTGTTTTTGCTTTTATGGACCTTCACTACGCTCTGGAAAATAACTCTTAAAGTCAGATTATACAGCTAAAAAATGTAAGGTAACACTAAGAGAGTGGGCAGGAAGAGTTAGACCGGCAACAGACTTAAAAACACGCCAGATGTCAAGGTGTCGGGTTTTGCGGGGTGAGAACGAATTTGTGCTAAAACAAGAGTGGTGAAAAATTCTTGTCGACAAAACTTCTTTAAATTAAAGGGGCACTGAGTGAAAGGAAGCAAAAGGGGCCGAAACGGAGCTGAGAATCACTTCACTCAAGCTCTATAACATTCCCAGACCAGCTCCTGAGGTTCCCATCCATGACATTAGTTCTGTACTTTGGGAACTTGGCAATTTTAAGATTTAAGACCTTTTTTTTAATACACTGTTCCATATTCTGGAAGCACTCTGCGGAATTGTTGCATTAACTATATTACATTATGTCTGAGCACTTTGCAATATTGCACACTGGAGCCAGGGTTGTGGTCTAGCTCTTTGGGTGGAAGCAAGTTTACATGCATACTAGAAGGTGTTAATCCAACATGAACATGAAAGCAAGATCATAGTATTGCATCCCTTGTTATTTGACTTTTCCGCAGTAACCTGTTTTTTCAGAGAATGACAGTGACAACAATGCTCATGCACACACACCACACGCTAAGAGGCGACAAACAGAATGCCACACTGAACTGTGTTACCATGATCTTCACGAGACTTTTGTTTCACCCTAATCAGAATAGGTTACAGCAACGCCATGCATGAGGGTCGATGTATTTTTTTTCCACACTGTGAGGTTAGAGAAAAGTAGGGCAAGATGAGCTGCAGGCTCACGCAGCTGCAACACAACCCTCTCCACTGGCCAACTCTCCTGCTGCAGTCCTGCACAAGTGTGCATGAAAACTGTCACTAACATTCCGAGACACGACGAGAAGAGCAGTCCAAGCTTGTGCAACGCCACTCTCAATATTTCTGTCACGTAAATGTTTTCAAATCAAAACGTCAAAAAAAACAATGCACATTTCCTGCGCAGAAAATCTGCTCCACAACCTCATGGTTGGTCAAAGCATGTTAAGATTTAGTATCTCCTCTTCCGATGCCACTACCGTGCCTTTCAGTAGAGGCCTCACTAACTTATGAATATTTTAACTGCACACTTCAATGTTTGGGGCAGAAAGGCCAACAACAGGTCAAGCTTAGTGCTAAAGCTGTACCATACAGAGAGAGAAGATAGTCTGGCTGATATCTGGTGCAAAGCAGAATGTCAACCATCAGGTCACCATCTCTTTCAATTCTCAAGATTATTCTCTGATGGACAGATAGGCAGTCAAATGATGGATCTGTAGCGAGTGCCTCCTATTGTAGCTGGCTTGATCTACAGTACTGTGCGAGGATGGTTCCAGAAATAATGCCATGAATACTTATTAACCATGCACCACCTTATGCAAACTTGCATGAAGTTTAAGGTAGAGGTTGGTAGGTTCTTCCAAACATTTTGAGGAACTGGCCACAGTTCTTCTGCAGACTTTGACTGTCTCTGCATGTCCTCCCAGACTGACTTGATCGTGTTGAGATCAGGGCTCTGTGGGGACCAGACCATCTGTTGCAGGATTCCTTTTTTTTGCTCAAGATAGTTGTGTATGACTGAGATTGGGTGTTTGAGGTTATTCTCAGGCTGTGGAATGAATTTGGGACCAACCAGAAACCTCCCTGATGGTAGACAAGAATCTACCTGTACTTCTCAACACACATTCAAGTTGCATGCCGAAGACTTTTGCACAGTACTGTGTATTAACTGGTGAGGTGAGAGGTGTGGTTGTGTGTTTGAATCCTGGTGTGCAGCAAAGCACCAGGGTTAGGTGACTTACGGGAGGTGGGGAGCAGACCACCTGCTGTTGTATTCGCAGGGTGTCAATGAGTGAACAGAACGTCTTCAAAGCTTGGGGCTAAGACCTTTTCATCTGCAGCAGCTTCCAGGGGCTCACACAGAGGACTTGTGGACATCTCCAGGTCTTGGTGGTCCTCAGACTTGTGAACACGGGGACCTTTGGTGGGCCGTCTCTGACGTTTCCACCAGCTCACCACTTTGCTCAATGGACACTGAATCCTCTCAGGAGTCACTAGTTATGACAGGTCATTCATAAATCATGAAACAGGGTATTAAAAGGCCATTTGATAGAGAGTGGATCTTGAGGAGAAATCATAAACAAGGAGTCACAGCATGCATAAATGATCAGATGAGCACAACGGGAGATGTGCGTTCACATATAAACCACTTAATATGCTTTAATGAAGCTTTCATCGTGTACCAAATCACTCCCACACTCTCAGGGGGTCATTCATTCTAGCTTATTTGGTGAGTAATGTACTTGGGAGTGATTTGAAGTGAGAGTGCCATGGGTTAAATCCTCCCAGCTACAGTGATGGGGTCTTGCGTTTTTAAAGCTTTTTCATTATGAAAACGTAGGAGGAATTTTTTTTTTAGTTTCCTTTGTCATAAAGGGTCGGAAAAAACACCAACTGTGTAACTTACAGGACAGGAAAACTGATGAGTGGGAGCAGATCGAAGGAGAGCTTTTTCAGCTCGACACCTAAGGGAACGCAGAAAGGAGTTGAGGATAAGAGGAGGTTTTGAGCAGAATATTCAGATTCGCATTCCAAGTCTGCAAAGCAACATCCAAACACTTTAAAGATTTTTTTTTGTAGATATGAACTGAGTTTTAACCTTTCAGTTAATCTGTACACCGTAATTGTTTGTCTCAGGCTGGTTACCTACATATTCATCAGTTTTCTTAATGCATCGCCTCTCCATATCTATTTCGGTCTTTTTGTCTGTACACAAGTTATAATTCTGTGTGATGCAGAGGGGGGTCCAAAAGAGGGGGGTCAACTAAACAAGTCATATAGATAAAAGACATTTGTTGATTTAGTTGATGGTTTTCCCCAAAGCAACTTACAATGTTACGTTTGTACACTAACCTACTTAAAATGATTTACACATTTACCAGTCTGGAGTTGGGATGTAACCCAGGGGATGAGGAAAGAATTGACCCAACCAGAAAGAGATTAAACCTTGGTAATACTTTTTTTGTATTTTGCTGTTTTTATTAGTGAAACCAAATAACCACACCTTTTCGCCAGGGATGAGCAAAGCCCAAAAAACCACTACTCTGACACCCCAAGCACAGTGAAAACCGGTAGGTCAAGAAAGTACGAGGAAAATGAGACTCATCCCTTTCTGGTAGCTGCTTAATATTGTACAAGAGTAATAGGTAGAAAAAACTATTTACAGAAACTATTACTACTGAGACTATTTACAGAAATTCACCACCAACTACACTAGTGGTCATAAAGTACAGCAACACCAAAAATATGCAGTACACCAACTATCCCTACACAACTCCTTCTAGCACAGGCCTTCTCCCTTCGCCCTGAACTCTCCTTTCTCCCTCCAATCTCCTTCCCTTCTCTTCTCCCTGAATTCTCCCTTCTCCCAGAACTCTCCCATCGCCCTGCCTTCTCTCTTCTCCCTCCATTCTCCCTCCAATCTCATTCCCTTCTCCCTCCTATCTCCTTCCCTTTTCCCAATTCCCTGCCTTCTCTCTTCTCCCTCCTCTCTCCCCCCTATCCGCTTCCCTTCTCCCTTCTCGCTGAACTCTCCCTTCTCCCTCCAATCTCCTTCCCTTCTCCCTTCTCCCTGAACTCTCCCTTCTCCCTCCAATCTCCTTCCCTTTTCCCTTCTCCCAGAACTCTCCCATCGCCCTGCCTTCTTTCTTCTCCCTCCAATCTTGTTCCCTTCTCCCTCTTTTCTCCTCCCTCCTATCTCCTTCCCTTCTCCCTCCTTTCTCCTCCCTCCTAACTCCTTCCCTTCTCCCTCCTTTCTCCTCCCTCCTATCTCCTTCCCTTCTCCCAACTCCCTGCCTTCTCTCGTCTCCCTCCTCTCTCCCTCCCTTCTCCCTCCTATCTCCTTCCCTTTTCCCTTCTCCCTAAATTCTCCCTTCTCCCTCCTTTCTCCTCCCTCCCTTCTCCATCTCCTTGGTTCAGGTGTCCTCTTTCCATTTCATGCCTTTTCATAATTGTCTGTCCACTGGTGTTACACTTCCAATGTATCACCTGACCTCCACCTGTTGAAGGGAGACACACCACACCCACACACACAAACAAATCTAATGGCCTTAGGACCAAGGCCGTTACAGTTATGTTTACTGTATCAGTTCAGGGTAAATACTTTGCTTAAGGGTACTAGAGCAACAGCAGGGGTCCAAACCTTGGCCATGTGCAAGACGATGGCATTAAACATTATCCTACCTGCTGACCTTACCAGCATGTATGTGTTTGATTTTACTGAAGCAATCCAACCCTCCAGTCCTCTAGCCTGCTGTAAATCTGCTCGCAAGTGACACGACTCGCTACGAGCAACCCGTGACACAGAGACCCCGAATGAGAACGGCGGCCCACGTCGTCACCATGGTTTCCGAGAGCGGCAACAACAGCCATGCTGTGCAGACTCGCTGCTCTGAAGCATCGCTGTCCCTCGAACGGCATATGGATGAGAACCACACGTGAGGAATATGCAATGGCGGCACGCCTGGGACCTGCCATTAATCATCCAGCCATTTAGTTTCCAAATGAAATGCCAATCGCTGCTGAAGCGCCTTTACGTCGTAGACTTAAGGCTGTGACTCTGTGCTTTCATTTTGAAACCTAACATTTCTTAATCTGAGGAGATGGAACACAATAATGCACCTTTAACGCCACATGCAGCTCCCGGAGGAAAAATATGAATAATTCATGGTGTTCGATGCAGTGTGACCCAGCTACCTCGGGTGCTTTTGCGTCGGACGCCTGCCAGGTTCTGCTAGCGAAGCAAGTGGCGATGCTGAATGTTGTTTCTGTCCCACTTCATATTTCAGAGTGATGGTGTTATTGAAAATGGGGGAAAGCAGCACGTGTGTGTGTGTGTGTGTCTGTGTGTGTGTGTGTGTGTGTGTGTGTGTGTGTTTGTTCGGAGGTGGATGCATACGACTTTTCCTCGCCATTTCAATCGGCGACTGTGTCCAATTGTGGCCCATTGTTTGGTGCTTAAATCACAGATGAGCCTCAGGATGGCCCCACAGACACTAAACCCCTCAGATGGAGCTCATCTGAGACCAAAGGGGCAGCGCCAAGATTAAAAAAAACCCCAAAAGTGTCGCCCTGTAAATGAGTGTTAATCTCAAACATTAAGAATCTCCTTGTTTTCATTTTTTCTTCTTCTTTTGTACTAATCACATTAGCCCCCAGCGTTGTCCTTGGCCCCCCGCTGCACCGAAATGAGTCGGTTCTTTTCTTCTGAAATCGTATTCACGCTGAGTGTCAGCCATGTACGCCGCACGATGGTTTATTCCGAAAATAGGACTGCATAGGATTCAGGGACACATATTTATGTTTCTGGACAGGGGACGTTTGATGCATTTCCTTGCTTTTCTTACAATATGTTTCTTAGGTTGCCCTTTCAAGTTTGTGCCAAATATTTTCTGATGCTGGCTGTGGAAAAAAGCATGACCACAATAATAGTGTTGAGAGATTTCATTCTGGTGGCTCTTCTTATGCAGTGGAATATAATACAAAGCATCTAAATAATTTATCACACGGTGATGCTGTTACCAAGGAAATACAAAAATAAGGAAAATATAAACCAGGGCTGTATAATAAACAATGTTCTGGGCACTTTGGTTGCAGATGGAATGAGCTTTTTTGTTTTTCCTCCATTCTGCCAATTGCAATGGGTTAAGCATTGCAATGCCAGTCGCTTTTGGTTACCCCATTGTGCCAAAAAAGGGGGATGCTGGCATTTTACATGATGGATTAATTTCTTCGCTGTTTAAAAGCTGCTTGAACAAAACCAGAATTGATCAGTGATTTATAATACCTAATACATTAAGTCACAATGCGATGAGAGATTTAAGCTGAAGAAGAAGTGCAGGCTTGTTTATTTTCCAAAATTTCACTGCAGAAAATAAGGAAAGAGACACAAGGAATTATAGCAAAGAATGACTGACATCAACCTATTGGTACAAATGTAGGAAAAGATAGGAAAAGTAGGACCCCGAGTGTGAAGTTTTGTACACTTGAACCCTTGTAGACCGACGACGGTGTCTGAGCATTGGCCCGTGACACTTAGACACGTTTGTTTTCATTTTGGTAAAACATGAGCTTGGACTCCATGCAGTTGTCCTTGTTCACACAGGTTTCCCAGCCTTCTGCCGGGAGCTGTGAGGACGATGGTCGGATTCATGCTGTTGGGGTGCACGGTGGCACGGTCGGTGAGGTGAGTTCTACACGGTTTCTGGGGTGTGCAACTGGAAAAGTTTGTGTGGAGTTTTCATGGTCTCCCCATGTTTGAGTGGGTTTCCTCCTGTAGTCCAAAGACATGTGCTTAAGGATAATTGATCACTGCATTATCCATCGTATGTGTGTGTGTGTGTAATTGTGAATATGTGGTCACCCTGCGATGGACTGGTGTCCCATCCATTGGGTAAATTTATAGCCCAGTGCCCAGTGACTCTGAGACAGGTGCTGGACCCCCATGACACTGATCAGGATAAAGCGGTTAAGGAAGATGCATGGATGGATGGATATCTAATGTGGTTACAGCTGAAGACTGTCTCACTGAGTCAGACTGTTCAGGATGAAGTTTAGGTCACCTCAGCACTGTTTGCACTTCATGCTCCCTCCTACTCAATTCAGTAAGACCCTTCTCATTAAAACTGCCTATTAAAAAGCGCTTAAATACTAAAACCAAAAAAGAAGCTGCAGAAGAGTAGAACATTCTACAATCGTGAACATAAATGGACTTTCGATCGTGCTTTTGAAGCAGGATTTTTGTGCTTCGCCAGTGGGTGAGGAATAGCAATGAAAGGCACCTTCCGACCCCCCTATTGTCAGACAGTTGGCTGGGGTGTAAAAACTGGGATTTTCCATTTGGAAGGAAATGCTAATAGGACCCCTTTACACAATCGTTTCCACAAGTGCAATAAAAGACAGGATTTTAATCAAATTCCAATGGGTTTCGGCTCTGACGTGGACGGCTGAAAGGAACTGCGTGGGGGTGTGAATTTACCCAGACGCTCGGCCAGGCACGTGATGTTTTCTTGGAAGCTGAGACATCCTGGAAAAGTGAGGGAAGTAACCTGAACACCAAATATAAATCAATGCTACTTTTTTCCTTTTCTTTTAACATTGATTAAAAGGTCTTAAATTTAGGGAAAAATTAAGGAACCAAAACCTAGAGAATTATGATGGAATAATTTTCAATTTGAATTATTTTAAATTGCTTTTTAATAATTTATCCATCTTTCTACAACACAATAACTCTTTGCTGTTCAGTTCTGGTCAGCATTACTGGCACCCTTGCATTTTAGGTATATCGTGTACAACATCTCCTAAAAAAGTGGACAGGGAAACAGCGTTGGTCTCTATACGCTCATTGATTTGATACAGAGCAGCGCAGGATAAAGGAATAACGTTTAAAAAGGTCATGTGTGGAACAGTATAAAAACTGAAAAGTTGCTATGAGCGTTATTGGAACCCTTTTCCAAAATTCAAATCTAACAACTAGATTTTCTTTTCAGTAGTTAGACTCACGTGTGATAAATTGCCAGAACTCACAAAAAACGGATTAATTAACGCTTATTGAACGAGTGACGGCTTTAACGCTGAAAAAAGGTCACATTCATTCCCTGCTCCTTTTTGACAATAGTGAAGACCCGAGAGCTGTCCGAGACCATCGGAAAAACTATTATCACCGAACATAAAAATTAAAAATGATACAAAGCCATTCCAGAGTGTCACGTTGAAAGAGAATAAGCAGACGTGCGCAGGCACAAATGCGATGAACTCCGTTTATTGAATGGGGCGTTCCGAATTCGTGGTCACAAGGCAGGCGAGGTTCGGGTCCAGTAAGCAACTCAGTGCAGGCAGACACACAGCAAAGGGTGAGACTAAATCGGTGGTCAGGTACAGGCAAAGGTCAGTAACAAAACAAGACTGGAAGAGAACTGCTCGGTATGCACACATGAACCATGGGGCAATACTTCGCATTGGGCGGCAATCGCCGATCTAAATAGGCACCACCTAAGAGGAAGCAGGTGCAGGTGATCAGGAATCAGGAGGGGCGGAGTCCGGAGCCGGGGGCGTGACACAGAGACCTTGGCCGTCAAGCATTACCAATGACACGGTGGTTAGAGGAAAACTGATCAAAGTCTTCATCGGTTGGTTTGAACTGTTGAAAAAATACCATGTAAAACATCCAAAGAGCTTAAAGCTGACCTGCAGCAATCTGGAGTGTTGGTTTCAATCCATACTACACATCTCACCCTAAACCAAGCTTTTTTGCACTTTATGGGCACAGCCCAAAGAGGACCCCACTGTTGAAAAACAAATGTAAAAAGGCATGACTGATCTTTGCCCGAAACCTACCTTGAGAAACTGACATCCCTTTGGGAAATGGTTCAGTGGATGGATGAAACCAAAATAGAGCTCTTTGCAGACCAGTGTTTTAGGGAACCAAATTAAACTTCTAACGAAAAGAAGATCCTACCTAGAATTAAATAATGTTGTGGTGGTACTGGAGGCCTTGTACGTATTAAGGAAGTCTTGGAATGAGAGGATTTTCAGAGGAAAATGTGCTACCCAGTGTCAGAAAACTAGGGATGGTGTTAAAATCACGGGTCCCCCAACATGACCCAAAACACACACCTGAAAGCACAAAAGAATGGTTAAAACGGAAAAACGGAGTCCTGGTGTTCGTTTGATTTATAACCTCTGGAAACAGCTGAAACCTGCTACTGGTAAAAGGAATCCTACAAACATTCAAGAGCCGGAGGAAAGTGCCGTTGAAGAGTGGGAGAAACTACCAGCAGAAAGGTGCAAGGAACCTATAGATGCTATAAGAAACATCTGAAGCTGTCACCACCGCCAAAGGTTGCGCCTTTAATACTGTCCAGGTCACATTTTCTTCTGTGAAAACTACAAGCAATTTCAACAGACAACTTGTTGTTATACAGCTTTGGACGTCCTATTAAAACACTGCAATATTCAGAAATTGGTACATTTTATCTGAAGACGGTACATCATATACCTAAAACACAATGGTTACAATAATGTTGACCTGAGGTGTATTACTAGTAAAGGTAACTAGTTAATTCGTACAGCAGGGTCTATTTCTTTAGAG
The DNA here is from genome assembly GCA_900497675.1 of Arapaima gigas. Classification (NCBI taxonomy): domain Eukaryota; kingdom Metazoa; phylum Chordata; class Actinopteri; order Osteoglossiformes; family Osteoglossidae; genus Arapaima; species Arapaima gigas. The sequence goes on from UFQX01000642.1 coordinate 226,515, forward strand.
GAATTCAGGTAGGAATTGTTTTGCTCAGAGTGGGACTCGAACTGAGATCCTTCAGACTGCAGAGCAACAGCAAAACCCGTTGCTGCCGCTTCATTCCACAGTTCTGTCTTAATTCATAACTTTTTGTGTATTTTTTTACTCCCAGGTTGTCAACATTCCCGAAACCTCGCGAAACACTATAATGGAACCATCGACAGGAGAGAAAAGGGAGTCAAACAACAATCAGATTCTGAACGCAGAGACAAGATCCGTTCCCACGTCCACGCACACCTTCGCCCTGCGCCAGGGAGCCATTCAGTGAAATAAATTGTATTTGTTAAATATTTTCCTCCACGAATCCACGCTACAAAAACAACACGTCGGGAACTTGCGTAAAAATGCTCTGAAAGTAGGTCGAGCGACGCAGCGTTTTAGTTGCGGGTGCGAGCGCTGCCCCCTAGTGGCCACCTTCCTAACAGCAGGACAAACTGTAAGGCTCGCGTGATCACATCGTGAGGCGCGCGCGAAGGACGCACGTGTCACATGCATAACGTCAACATAATAATTTAGCCTTTTTCGCGCTGTCTGTGACTAAACATTATAAATAAATGTTGAACATTTTAAGAACTAGATGACACGGACTAGTTGCCACACTGCAAGTCACAGCCAAAATAGACCGCGCTGTTGAGTTATATTCATTTCTGAGCTGTACCTTCTTGTCTCGATCATATCTGTCTGGTCATTTGAGGAAAACGACACACTTTTGAAATAGGAGCAAAATAAATATTTTTCATGACGCACAGCAACTTCACTGCGTCAGTTTTTGTAATAAAAGGTCGTCATACACAGACACACGTGAACATGCGCTGTTGTTAAACAGAAGGGAATTTAATGTGAGCTTTTTCGGTTTCCAGGTCAAGTGAGCGGGAAGTTAACATGAAGGTTCTTCCCAAGAGGTCAAATGGGGCCAAATGTTTGTAACACATCATTGTTTGAACGGAACAACTTCTAAATTATAACTACAGCGATGCTTCCATTTAAATGCACTGGCATAATGCATTTTTGCTAGTTTGTTTGATTTTTTCAAACTATTTTACCCAACGATCTGCTGGATACCACATTCTCTGGCATGAAAAAAAGCAAGAAATCACAATTTCAAAACAGGCAAAAATGTATAAAAAGCATAAATAAATTCCCTGTGTGTGTGTGTTTCATGTAATAGCCATTTTATATAAAGAGTATACACCTTTAAGAAGGCATTGCTGGATCCTGGGAAAGGTAGATGTTCCTGTACAGGAGGTGGTGACGCTCTGTCTTTATGAGGAGATATAGACGTAAATATATCTCTCATGACTGGTCAGTGGATAATGTCACGTTGGGTATATAAAGAACAGAATGTGCCAGAAGGTTCCCCACAGCTGCTGAGTGGTTATGTTACAGTTAACAATGTTTTGCATTAACTAATAAAAGTTCACCAGTTCTGCACTTTTTGACTGCTGACTGTGCAGTGCATCTGTTTAAAACTTTCCCTACACTACTGGTGTTCCTCAAGGACACCACACCTGCAATAAACTTGGTTTGTCTGTTATAAAGGTGAGCAGACAGCAGCATGATCCCCGGTGCGCTGCGCAGCTGCAAAGTGCTTTACAGTGATTTTCTGATTATCTGGGAAAGTTGCTTTGGGGGTTTTCAGATGGGCTGGGAAGCATCATTATTTTTTCCATGAGATGTAATGAAATAACCGATTTAAGGTTATAAGGACTTTTCCGGACTGATTTGATGTGCAAATTGAGGGATGGCTGTATTAACTTCTCTGAACTATCTTTTTACTGGCAGAAAACGAGAAATTTTTAAAGAAAAACACATTCGGGCAAAAGGACACAGAATCTTTTTTTTAAATATACCATATTGTATACCGGGAGAGATCACAGGAGGAGCTGAGGGTCAGGTGTTTACAGGTGGTCACAGGTATGATCATACGGAGCCGTCTAATACATTCCAGAATTGTTTTCAGTTATTAGGTAGTTCAAATGTTAATTTTTTCAAGTGGGAGGAAATTAAACAGTAAAGTGATCCACATATTTACAGAGGGAACTTCAGCTGTAGACTAAAAATATTAAATGCATTTCTTTGCCAAGTACATCGGCAGGAACAGCCTACACTCCCTGACTTCAGCACAGAGTTTCTGTTGTGGTTTAGCAGCAAAACAGAATGTGAAAGATCACATTTCCAATTAAAGTTCTTTTGAAAGTCATACATTAAAAACTGCAAATATACCCAATGTACCCATAGCAGAGACAGTGATTTTTACCATTTTAAAACTTTGTTTCCAGTGTACAAAGCAGAGAAGTTACAAGGGTCTTTTAAAAAAAACAAAAAAACACATTTTTTAAATAAACTGAAAACCCAGTCAAAAATGTACAGACAACCAACCTGCGCCTTGTGACCTCCCACTCACACCCACTGCTCCCCACTCCACCCACCATGGCGCTGGTTGTGACAAACTGTTAGTGTCTTTCACAGCTAGTAACACTTTACTGATCTAAAGTATGAGGATAAAAGGGGAGCCAGTTTTTACTCTGGTCTTCAGTCTTTCCTCCAAAGTTAGACTGAGACTCTACGATGGACGGGCGCTGAGAAAATCTTCATGAAGGTAAAATGTGCAACAACCAGCTTCGGTGTCCCCTACCCTCAGAGCGATCTTCTTTACAGTTACAATGAAATTAAGCTAAAAACTCCAAATATCATCTGAAGTGTGATGATAAGAGCGGTAAAGATGGTCAGTATGATGATGGATTTGACAGCTCTACTCCGAACAGGGTGACACACGTGATTCACGCAGCCTCGTGCTCAGCAGCTTCCTGTGGTTTCCTTCACACTCAGAGCTCAGAGCAACATTTTCCACGGAGGTGGCAGCAGCAAGTTCATCTTGAGAAAAGTATTTCACGAGAAAACACATTTGAGAAGAGGACATTCCGCCAGCCATCACTGGCGACATTGCTGGAGCCCGATGGCGCTCGCTTGGAGGTCATCTTGTCCGATCACCTTCTCCGATTTCATCTGAGAAGTTTGATGCCTCCAGCTGCACAGTAAGTATTCTTCACCATCGCTTTTATGGACAAACCAGGTTCCTGTGGGCCACACAGGACCCCAGCGGTCTCCTGGTCAGATCTGGTTTTAGATGCAACTTTCCTCTTTGCCCCATCTGCCACCGCTCTGCTTTGCCAACATACTTGGTAATTTCCTGTTTTAGGAAGGAATGTCTGATCGCTTGAAACATCAGACATGCAGCAGCCAGGAGGAAATTCACAGCCACATTTATCGAGTTGTTCAGTAGTTTTGCATCATGCATTTCCTGGCAAAATTAAAGAATCTGAAACATTAATCCATTATTCTCAACTGCTTATCCTGGTCAGGGTTGCAGTGGTGTGGAGCTTGTACTGGAATGACTTGAAAACGATACCCGGGTGGGAGGCCAGTCCATCGCAGGGTGGCCTCACGCACACAGTCACACACTACGGACTATTTAGAGTGAGCACTTAATGCGAAACACATGTCTTTGGATTGTGGGAAACCCACACAGTCATGGGGTGAACATGCAAACTCCACACAGACTGCGCTGGATTTGACCCCACGCTCAACCAGCCAGTAATTTAACGGTGTTGTTTGTGATAATTGTCTTTCCGTTGCAGAGTCGGCGGTGGGAAAAAGCGGGTTCTCATTAATAACCCAAACAAGGAGAGAAACGTTTCCTACACGTTTGTCTGCAAGGTCTCAAAGATGAACGGCTCACAAAATGACTCCTGCGCCCCGACTGCCGACTTCCAGTTCTACCTCTTCCCAGCTGTGTACAGCACTGCTGTTGTGCTTGGGCTCATGGGCAACTTGTTTGCCCTCTACATGTTCGTCTTCAGAATCAAACCGCGCACCTCGTCCAGCGTATTCATCATCAACCTGGCACTGGCTGACACGGCCTTCCTGTGCACGCTGCCCTTCCGCATCCACTATCATCTCAACTCCAACGACTGGGTGTTCGGGGACCTGGCCTGCCGCATCACCGGAACCCTCTTCTTCGCCATCATCTACATCAGCATCGCCTTCCTTACCTGCATCTGCGTTGACCGCTACATCGCCACCGTGTACCCGCACCCCTACCTGCGACTTCAGCAAACCCGCTGGACGCTGCAGGTCAGCCTGGCAGTGTGGGTGGTGATAGGAACTGCTGTGGTGGCCTTCATTGTGGCTGGCCCACTGGAGAGCAACCCTAAGAGCAGGCGAGAGGGGCAGCGAAGCTGCTTCGAGAACTTCTCTGAGCACGAGTGGGACACACGAGTGGCATTCTACAGCGCCTGCAGCTTTGTGTTTGGCTCTCTGGTGCCCTTTGTCATCATTATGGTCTGCTACCCGGTCGTGGCCCGACGCATCTCCCGTATACGCACGGCCACCAGCCAACGGGCGCTGCGTGTCATCTACGCCATCCTCGCCATCACCCTCATCTGCTTTCTGCCATACCATGTCATCCATCTGCTGCACCTGCTGATGCGCCGTGGTGTGATCCAGCACTGCTCCTACACCACTGCCATCTATCAGGCACGCCGTGTCACCATGGCCTTGGTCAGTCTCAACAGCTGTATGGACCCTGTGCTCTACTACTTTACCACCAGCTACTGCAAGTGGGGCTCCATCAAGTGGCTGCTGCCATACAAGTCCAAGCAGATCTACATCATCTCCAAGGACATCTGACCATTGGCTCCATGGAGGTCTAGACCATCTCCAACAACAGCTCCATGTTGAGATGAAGACGTTCTGCATCTCCTCTAACACCATCTTCAACGCTGGCTCTTTGGAGGCCAACATCAGCAATTTACAACTCGATTAAAGACTCTGTTTGGGGGGGGGGGGTTGAAATTTACAACATCAAGTGTAATTTGAACACCTCTGGCATCTGTGTTCTCCATTATGCCATTTGTGTTGAGTGTTTGTTAACCGACAGAAGCAAAAATGTAACTTTTTATAATAAGTTTTATTCACACTTGTTCAAAAGAGAGTAGGTGAAGAAGAGAGAAGTGAGTCTCGCTCAGTTAGGGAGGCAGTCCTTTCCTGAGCAACGAAGACAAGAAGCTGCCCAGGTCTTCGTCCTGCAAAAAAAGGGAATTCAGGTCCTTAAATTCACCAAATCTTTCTGTAACCCAATATTGGCAACTGGCCTGGTGGAAAAAAAATTAAAACATGAGGAAAATACTATAAAGTTACTATGTTTGTTTTTAATGAGTCTGTAGAAGTTCCTTTAAGGTAACCAACAAGCATCTAGATCTTTATTCACAAAAACATTTCTAGTATCAAAAAATGGTCTAGAAAAGTTTCCATTAATGGTTCTTTGTGTCACTTCAGTCCTTTTTTCTTGCATCTCACAAACACATTTAAACATTTTAACACTTTGACATACAGAGGGTCCCTGGTGGCTACTAGACTGTAGGAGGGGGGGGGGGGACAGTTGTCTGGCTGACTTTCATGGTGGCAGAAGAAAAGGTGATCACACCAGTCTTCATGTCTGCTGCTGAGAACAATGCTTATTTTGAGAAGGGGGTCTGTCAGAGAAAATGTTGTGGTTGAACTTCCTGTCGCGTCGTGAGGAAACAGCTTCGCCTTAATAAGATCAGTTGAGCTATTTTTTTTATTTCAAATTAAATTAAAGATCCTACAAAACTAATCTATTGAAACAAAATATGACACACTAAAAAAAAGCTTAAAATAAATCACACAAACACTGAGGGACTTTAGGGAATAAAATTGCAACTAAATGCTAATTAAACTGCTAAAACTGTCATATGGTCTGTAAACACAGACGTTCAGACTTCAAATTCTCCCATTTCTGGCTAATTTTGTACTTGTTATAGATCAAATGAAATGTTTGGACATTTTTGGCCATAAAACTGTACAGAGCAACATGACCCCTCACTGTACAAGGCGCACATAGTGAAATGTCAGCGTTGGTATTGAAACACTAAAGCTGCCAGCGCTAAGGGGGTGACACCCTCACCCAAATGTGACACGCTGGTGGCACTGTGCTCAAGACCACAGGGGACCAGCGGTGGGCAGTGACTCAACCAGAAATGCACCCACATCTCATTGTCACAGCAAAACTTTCCCTGACCTGTATTTTCCCTGCGCTCAACCTAAGATGAACACTGTATACACACAATACAGTCCTAATCCAGTGTAACTACCTCTAGTCACATGTTTGTTCGCTGGATTAAAACTACAAAAAGCACAAACTTGGTCAATTAAACAAGCATTTCAAAAACTAATTCACGTACAACCATAAATTAGCTGAACTAGTCCTCGAAAATGTTAGATTATCATGTGCAAAATGACTTGGGGTTAATCTGACCCAGCAAGAGGTGAACGTGTTGGAACCTGACTAGGGGAGCGGTGAACCTGGACGTCACCTGGTAGCTCCAGGACAGCAGCACGACTTTTGTGTTGGGCTCCTCTGCAGATGAGGACACCTTGAGGACGATGGACTCCACCATGACCGTGCCGTCGGGGAGGTGCTGGACGGTGTACCCCTTGAGCACGCTGCCAAAAAACACACACACGCGCATTAGACGCAACTCGAGATCTAATGGCTGAAGTGAGACAGCGATTCCCAAAATCAACCTGTGAAACCACAACTGGGGAAGAAGTGCAAATACAGAACTGAAACCCTGGAAGAGACTCCAGTCTGCATCCCACCCACAGAGGCAGGCGGCACAAGCTGCAGTGTGGGTGGTGTGTAAGCAGGAATATTTCAGTCTTTTTACAAAATAGCTTGCGAATTATAATATTATTTTGATTTGAAATTGCACTGCTGAGACGCAGTAATGGGAAGCAGAACAGAGTGCCTTGAAAAAGTACTCAAAACAGTGTTCCCTGCTTTGCAAATCGCACATATTTTCCCAATCAATATTTTTTACTGTGAACTCATGTGTTCTAACCACTGCGGACACTGCAGGGCTTCATCCTGGACTTCTATCTTATTTAATCTTATTGGACAAAAAATATTTACTCATTTAGCTCACGCTTTTCTCTAAAGCCACGTACAACTGAGAGGAACCTGAGTGCACTGATGACAAGGGGGGGGGCAGATGCAGACCCAAGATGTCTGAAGCTCACCTCCCAGCTCGGGGGAGAGGATCGCATTTTTACATAAAGATGTGAAAAGGTGAGCTTTCCCACGCTGTGTTTGGCGTCCATACCTCTTGAGGTGGCTGTAGATTCTGTTGAGGGTGTCCGGGTCGCTGTGGGGGTCCTGAAGCTGCACCCGGCACGTGAAGCGCAGCTGGTGCTCATTGAGGCCCAGCTCCTTCAGCGCCTGCTCTGGGCATACCAGGCGGAGACTCTGCAGAGACATTGGAGGGGAGAAAGGAAAGTAAGAATGGAAGGATAGAAGACCCTCCCACCCAATTACCCCTCCATTCAGAGCTTCTTATTCTTCTCTTAACATTAGAGGAGGTTAATAAATTATTAGAGGCACAGCAAGTGCAGTAAGTTTCGGCATCATTCATGGTTTCTGAGCAGTGAGTCAAAACCTGAGGACAAAAACAAAGCTCACACTTCCCCCAAGTTGCAAAGATATTTTGGTTAGAGGGGATTTTTAAGGAGGGCAAACGGGGGCTGTCTGTGCCTCGCCGGGGGTGGGGGAAACACAGCACTAAGGTGCCCGCACTTACGCTGTCCTTCATGATGAGTGTCGCGTGCATGGTTCGCGGCCTCTTCGGGTCGGGCAGAGGCCCTGCAAGGAACCACAAACCCTGTGACCCAGGTACGTTTTGTACGTGAAACGAAAACAATTTTCCTGTTTGTTAACAGGTTGTTTGGATAACAGTCCACAGTTTTTCAGTTGCTAGTCTCTGATCATTTAGCTGCAGCCTTTCGCCAAAAACACAACATTCCAGGCTTCTTGTTCATCACTCATTTTTAGCTTATAAACACTAAATGAGTGTCGGGCATTTATGCACGTCTGTGCGACAAGGCACGGTTTTGTTAAAATACAAAACGGTAGAATTCTGGGAGCAGAACCCAGGAACACGTCTGGTTTCACAGTTTTTACTGGAATTAGCATAAACTACAAGCACTATGGATCTATATCTTGAAAAGAAGCAACTGTGAGACATACAGTCATCACTGAAGTCAAGTTTTTTTGGACAGCCATAAAAAGCAGAATAAAAAGCAGCGCAGAAAACAATGTGGCAAGTACTTTAGTGCCCCCTGCTGACCGTACCTCCCAGGGCAGCCTCCCGCTTGAGAAGGCTAAGTGAGATGTCCACCGGCACGCTGGGGTTCGTGGGGATGGTCGCAGTCTCGCCATTGGCTGGCATGAAACAGCTGACACCTGCTGGGGGGTGACAAGGTCAATGTCAGAACTCAAATGAATGGGTAGAATTTACTTTACACAAACCCCCCCCCCCCCCCCCCCCCCCAGGAGACAGGCAGCAGATGCCGAGAGATCTGTGGGAGGCCTGTGACGGAATCCAGCAGCTGGTCACCAGGACAGTTGCGGGCGGGGGAGGTCTGTGCCAGGAGCCTACGAGTNTGGTGTTCACACTTGGTCAAACCTCCTCTGTCTAAAGCGTTCTGTCAAATAAAAGCCACGATCAAAAATGTTTAAGTGAATAAAAAGCTCAGAACAGTCACCAGTGCTAGAACTGTGTGTAGGGGAAGAAATTTGACAGAAATCTGAAATACAGACTTAAATAAAAGAACCCAAGTAAAGTAAAACTCCACCATAAGGCACCCTACCTAGGACAGGATGAACTCAGACAGAGCAGGAATGGTGAGCATTATTACTCTTATTCTGCTACTGTGGAAAATGTGGTATTAAATTATACAACAAATAATTGAAAAGTTTATAACCCGATGACAATGACAAATCTGGACACCTTCAGTAAATCCTGTTTACTCATCTTCTGATGCCAACGTGTCTACGTGATTTACTGAAGACGCTGTATGTTTGAGTAAACGTTTCTAACTAGTATTATTAGTATTGTAGCAGCGGTGGGGGGGGAGCCATGGCTCTCCCATAATGCACTGCTGCTGCATGGCTGTAAACAGCTGCCTGTGGGGGGATACAGGGGGGCTGTTGACCCTCTCTTTGTTCACTGAGTTTGTGAGCTTCGGTGCAGGCATGTTGTTGTGCTCTGTGAGCGCTGGTGTTTAAACACGCCGCTGTGAAACAAAGCTTGTGTTCCCACAGTCTGGTCTCTCCGATATTATTATTCTATAAATAACATATCACGTGCACATTTTCTTTGCAACGATCCATGTTTTTCCTACACATCTAATAAATGAAAACAAATAAACCCAAACATTTCACTTTTCTTTTCACATTGTAACCGGAAGGCCAACTGAGATATTCTTATTTCTCCTTAACCTCGCAATAAGCCGACACTGCATTTTATGCATTATTTATACCCCACTTATCATGTTATGGTGGGGATTTACTATAACTGTACACTGAAAAAGCAACTCATCTCAACACAATATGTCATATCCAGGCAGACATTACTGCAGAGCTGAAGAAAAACAGAAGCAATGCTTAACGCTGACCCAGTTTCCTGCCCTACTTTAAAATAAAATTATTATGCTTATTCTGGTACTGTGGAAAATGTGGTATTAAATTATAATACAAACACAATTAGATTAAAAAGTTTAACCCGATACATGACAATGAAAAGTCTGGAGGCTGACTGTGTGTCTCTGCCGGGACCTCCTGCTGTCCACACTGGGCTCCACTCACTGAACTCCTGCTCAATCTTGTCCTTGAGGAACTCCATCTTCTTGGCCTCGCCATGAACCAGCAGCACATTGCGGGGCTCCGCCATGCGGATCAGCTGCATGATGCCCTTGGCATCCGCGTGGGCGCTGAATGACATGTACTCCACCTGCAGCTTCACTTCCAGCTGTGGGGGAACCAGAGGACAGCCAGAGGGCACACGGTCAGCGCCAACACACTGGGCTCGGCTTTGGACGCCTCGTGTGCAGGTCCACTTTTGACAGTTCGTGACAATTCAAAATGAGTCTAACTCACTTTTTCCAAAGCTGCTTTGGCAGAATAAAAGTGCGGATATTAATATTCATAACGTAATTAAGCTTTGAAAAATTGTTTTTTTTCCAGCAGGAATGTATTGACCAGTTTTAAAAGGGAATTCTGGGCACATACATTCCAGCAGGGGGAGCAGTTGAAGCTGGAAAAGGTAAAAAAAACAACAAAAAAAAAAAACATCCAGCATATGAATGACATGCAGTCACTGCAGTTGTCAGCTCTGTGTCTGGAACGTTCTTGAGGAGCCACACTTTCACAGTGCAGAACAAGCCCTCGACTTATTTCTGCATCCTTGCTTTAAAAATCCACTCACGCACTCCCTTACGTAGCGTGTCCACACGGGAGGCGACAGTCACTGCGCAGTTCCCTAGTCGACAGAATCCATGCAGTTCCCTCTTTTACTACAATCCTGGCTTACAGCCTTCTGGAGCTGGACTTAAACTGGTGTGACTCATAAACACTCCCTGTGTTTTGGTTTCTGACTAACATCCCCCCTGAACCGCGCTACTGGATTACAGACTGTCCTTGACTTACGGCCAGGTTTGGGACCAATGGACAGGTTGTAGGTCGCATTAATCTTAAGTAAGAGCTTACTCAGGTCAGATTATTTCTAAGTGTCCAGTCCACCATACAGAAAATCCTTTTCAAACATCTGTCAATGTTTTTGACCTATTTTGTTTTATTTCTCTCCAAAGTATAATATTCTCCATACCATTATTGAATAATTCCCTACTTTGTTCTTTACCAAATGTTCTTTTTAAAAAGTACCTCATATTCATAACTTAAAAAAAACACATCAATATTCTGTCATACAAGAGGAAGATGTAGCAAGTGCAAGCAACATGATCTCTTGCCGCTGTTCCATCAATAAGCCTGCTGAGCTTGTTGATGGCTGATCATCGGTGAGTGACGCGACTGGGGCAGAAGTGCAGGTAGTGCTATGGGGGATATGTCTACAGTTGTGGGAAGATTTTTTATTGCTCATGAGAACAACTAACACTGTGTGAGACACGAGATGGCTGCTGGCTGTGTGTAGGTGCTGCTGTCGTGTTGTAGCACAGTCTCATACAGCGTTCACCTTACGCAATCATTACGGTTCATTGTTACAGATGCACACTGTGCAGGTACGCATGTGTAATGTTTCAATGCATTTTCATAACATTTTTCATATACAGTATAAGTGCTCAATCATGATGTAGTACTGTAGATGTACAGCTGACGGCAGATGCTACTGTTACGCTATGACAATGTATATATACTGTACAGGTACTCTATATTGTAGACTTTAGCTAGGCTTAGTTAGGCAACTAATTTTTTATCAAGTTTTGGAACTCGAGAAAAAACTTAGATCTTTCGAATGACAAATCATAGCAATTCAGGAAAGTCTGCACATCCTTGTGGAGCTCATACAATAGAATCGTGACGTGGATGTACATATAGCCCTCGCTTTAGCAGATCTTGAGTTTACGGATTTTTGATTTCACAGACCATCAAAACATATCCCATAAAAAACTGAAAAATCATAAACACAACTGAAATGATAAATTTGAACTTTCTGGGCAAAAATAACATCATTAATGTATAAAATAATGTTTCATACAATGGTGATACTGTGTCTCCCTGTAGCAGCATTCTGATCAAGCTGTATCAGTATTTCATTTTATTAGCCAGATTACATGTTACACCTAACATTAGCGTATAAAGGTATCCTGTAGTACATAGTGCAGCACTATGTAGTGCCCTAGTGAAAAAACATTACGATTAAATTAAAGTTTTCAATTTTTCAGAGCTTTGCCACATCAGGACACCTCCTTCCCCCCATATAGTGCTGAATATCAAGAATGAAGAATATTTGCAGTTTCCTTATGTGCAGTTTCTCTACCTTACTGTTCTGTTTTTATTCTGTGTAACCTACTGGACTGTGCTTCTCCAGGACCAGGTTTAGTCATGTTCACTCTAGGTCTCAACCTAGGAACAAAGGGGTAAAATTAGAGCCCAGATTTACCGTTGTCCTTCCCTCCATCTCCAGCTTCTTCTGCCCGCTGAGTACCTTGTGTCCCACTGTGCCCTGTACGCAGTAGCCTGGCATGATCACCTGCCACAAGAGACAAAAAAATGAAGCAATACATACAGACAACTCAAAATAAAGAATTTCTATAAAATATATCTTTGTGAAAAGGTGTTTGCTCTGCTTCTCTAAGCTGGCAACACTCTGTCTTACTTGTACGTCTCTGGACTGGTACAGATACATTAAATGCTTCACTGATACCAGGAGAATAGAATCACAGCCCTTGTATCACATCCAGCGTCAATTTATCAGTCTGTTGTGACACTGGGCTCCATGAAGTCCATAACGTATCATATATCAACTGTGAAATTACTAGGGCCGAAACGATTCTTCGAGTAACTCGATTAATTAAAATTCTTTATTCACAATTTCTGCCTCAAGGACTCAATTTATTTCTTTCATCATCATTTCAGTAACGTTACGTCCGTTTACAGCCAACAGCAAAAGTGTGCTGACAATTCGTACGCTTTTTGGTTGTAGCTTGGAAAGCATTTTGAAATATATTTTGGTTATTTATTGGATTTCAGTGAATACGTTCACTTTAAATCTCAAAGTGTAATTATAATGTGGCCTTTAATGACTAAACAGGTTTAGTTTATACTTTGTTACATCTTTATTTTGTGTGTGTGTGTGTGTGTATATATATATGTGTGTGTATATATATATACACACACACACACACACACATATATATATATATATATATATATATATATATGTATGCACCACCTGAACAATACAGATGTCTATTTTTTACAAAATGAAACAAAGTAATACAAAGAAGTGCACCTTCTTCAGGAAGTCTCTCTCCCGGAAGTCAATTTTAAAAAACTTTCCATAATTTTTCCCCTCCTGTATATTTTCTATTGCTGGTAAATAAAAACAAAGTGCATTTCTTATCTGGTTATTTGTTTAACCGTCAGGATAATCGATGTTCGATTATTCAGGTAATTTGTATGTGATCATGATGCTGACACTTTCCTGTAGCTTACAGACACCACTTTCAACAAGGGATCGATTTTTAAATATGAAAAACACTCAGAAAAAAAGTAGTCAATGTGGTCAGGGAATGTGCAGTTTTTTTTCCTTTTTGCTACAAAGACAATATCTGCATTTAAGCAGAAGCTCTTGGCTGTGAAGATGCAGGGTGGACACTTAGTGGGCCAAGTGGGTCGACTCCACTCTAGGTGGAAGTGCCAGAAGGACTCACCATGTTCTTCTCATTGCCAGCCCACTTCTTGAATATCTGGAGAGACTGGCCAGCGTGCAGCATCCCAGGCGTAGCAAAGACCACCTGAGATGAAACAGGCTACTGTTAGCCACGCAGTGACTGGTCCGTAACCCAACTATTACTACACCCAACCTTCCCAAGAGGGGAAATTTCTGATGTTTGATGGACAGTCAACACAAAATAGCTTTTGCTTGGCTGCAGAGATCTGGGAAACTTTAACAGCCAAGAAAATCTGATTGAAATTCCAAGTGAAAATTTATACCTTTGAGTTGGATTCATTTTTGGCAGAACAAATTGCACAAACAGTATATCTGCTTAATATTTCATCTCAGTTTAAATTGTAAAAATATTTCAACTAAAGTATTGTTTAGCAATCCACAGTGAATAAACTGACCATTGGTCCTGGGTTGTCAGCATAAGACCGGTCAAAGGCCTTAATGTGTTTGAACTCAAACATGTTCCGCTGTACAAAGGTTTTGCGGATCTTCTGGTTGGTCCAGGTGATAAAGAGTTTGTAATAATGGTTGGCCTTTTCTGTGAGACCAGTTGAGAAGTAAATGGGGGCTTTGAGATTCATCCTTTCCCTGTAAGAAAGGAAATGCTTCAAGCACGACGTTTGCAGCTGAACGTTAAAATAAGGTGCAGCACGCAGACCTGCGCTCAAAGACCAGACCCTCTGCTTCACTGCTCACCAGAAAGTTTCGAGGAGAATACAGAGCTCCTGGGCCCTTCCCAGTGCAAACACAGGAATGAGAACCTGGAAACAGAAGGAATCTTTAACAATCTCACACCCAGTCAGACAGAGCACAAAGCATTACTCAAATCACTTTAGAAAATATTTTTTGAACCTCTACGACAATCTACAAAGGGATCTAATACTTGTGAAGCTGTGGAGTGTTCCTCCTATCTGTGAGCTCACCTTCCCTCCTCTCTCCACTGTCTCATGCACCTTCTTCAGGAAATCTCTCTCCCGGCAGCGCTTTGAGTCCCGTATGGTGGTAGCGTATGTAGATTCTGATATTAGGACATCTGGACGACACTTGTCTATCCAAGCCGCTCTGTAAACATAACAGGAGGCTTTGGATACAGGGTACTTAACAAGGGGCCGCAATTTGCTCTGGCTTCCAAATTATCAAATAATGTAACTATCGACTTTGTTTTCAGTTTCCTTTGTATTTTACAGCACTTTTATACATTCTTGAATAAGCTTACATCAAACACCCTGAGGCAGCCACGTGGCAAATGGAGTAAAATAATAAAAAATAAACTGTGCTGAAACAATACCCTAGTAACACATGACTGTGACATAAAGGATTAACTTACCCTAAATGTCTGTCTGGGGTCATGTTATAATCTCCCTAGCAAAAACAAAGCAAAAAAATGACACGCAACACAAAAATAAGCAGAAACACTATCCTTTATAGCCGAGACAAACGCTGTAAATTAATCAACCTTTAAGTATCTCAGTGTCTTACAAAACAGTATACAGGTTGAAACCATAATACACAAAAAAGAAATATTGCAAGAGGAATCATTCATTCTCATACTCACAGTATAGACAACAGACTCTGATCCAACTTTGATCTGCACCATGGCAGCTCCCAGCACGTGTCCTGCGTAATACGCCTTGATCTCCAGCTCATCGTCCACCTGAAGGGAGGTCATAAACTCACGATTCATCTCTAGCAGGTGACCAACTTTAAAAACAGGTGCATTCTGGTGGTTATGTGTGCTGCACACACAAACTCCACACGGACCAGATTGAGCCCATGTCCAAACGGTACCGGTACAATGGGTATTGCTGCCGCCTCAGCTCATTAACAATTAATAAAAATATCTCTTTCCTTAGTTTGTATTTATTTGATTTATTAACTGGAAAGACGTTCGTGTGTTTTTTCATATCTTACATCTGTATATTCACGCTGTTAACACTGCTAGTGGTTCCCAGTACAAAAAGGTTAATGTGACTCAAAGTAATAAGTACTATTTTAACTGATACTGTTTTTCGCTTTTCCTCATAAGTTTTCGGAAGGGTATTTACTTTTGACTATTCTTACTTTTACCTGGGATTTTTTAAAAAATCTAATTAAAAAAATTACAATACTGCAATACTGTTAGAATATTGCTTCTCTACCCTCCTCTGCACATTCATCAAATAGCTGCCTATAGAAATGAGATTCCAACAACAAATACATATATAATCATAGTAGAAGATGGATGTTAGGCAAATATATGTGGGTGGGGACCAGCAAACAACCGGAGGCAGAAGAAGGCAGCACTCTTGCTGGAGTGTAGAGATCAAACACAGAGCACAGAAACAGAACAGCTACAAGACACTATTAATGTACCTGGACGGTTTGATGCAGGTTCAAAGGCACCACTTTTTTCATGCAGTCTTTGATCATCTGTGAGGTGAAGAAGTTTGTTTCTCCTTTCTTGTCTACTGTGATCTTCCTGAAGTCCTCCAGCAGAATGGGGCAGATGGCTTTGGTTGGGTGGGTCATGTATATGGGCCCATCATAACCCACCATCTCACTCATGTAGGGCAGAGCACCGCAGTGGTCCAGATGGAAGTGACTGCAGAGTTGAAAAAGGGGATTACAGAAAACCGTCAGGCCTTCTGCTGAAAACAAGGATGCCTTTAGAAAGATTTAGACGAAAAAACACCAACCTTATGATGACACAGTCCAAAAATTCAGTCAGACGTCCATTTTGAGTTATATAGGAGAAGTCTGGGAAACGCCTCTGTATTAAACAAAGGACAAAACATTTTTAATTAAACAATCTTACCTCTGTTGTTTACTATGGAAATGAAATACAATGTAACCAGCCTATATGTATATATCTTAAGGGCCAGCAGGAGGAGTAGCAGTTAAGGTTTTCGCTGCGAGTTACTGCAGTAAGAACAACTTGCTGTGTAAATGCTCAAGTCAGCTGCACAGAAAAGTATCAACTAAGGTACAAAATAATAATATTCTAATGTTAGAAAGATAATACATGTTAGTATGGCACATGTTAATCTTCTAATAAGATTATTAGGAATGATTTAGGATGTTATTCTAAAAAAGAAAACGTGATTAATTATTAATAACTATTAATAATATAAAATAGTTACTAAATAGAATTAATAACTAAGGCTCACAAGACCGGCAGATCTATTGAGTAAAGAGTGTAGTGTTGTTACTCACGTCATCGTTGTACCCCATGTGCATCCCACAGTCCAGCATGATGTTTTTGCCCCCGATCGACACCAGGATGCAGCTGCGACCCACATCCTGACCGGCACCTTTGCGGGACACAGCGACATTCACGCATTTCTCACTTGTTATTCATTCAACATTCGACTTTGCCTCAAAATACTGGATAAGTTAAACGGACGGCGAAAAACCACACATTTTCTGAGAGTTTGCCTCTTACCCAGCGGCGTTACTTTAATCTCAGGCATTGTGACAATGAAGCTGGCGGGAAATCCTCGGATTTTTTTTTTTTAAAACAAAACGACAGGAATGAGAAGGAACACAAAAAGCACTGCAACTTTTCACAAGTTTTGCGAAATCCTAATGTAAACGCTGCCAGCCAATCAGACAGCTGCGCTTATAATAAAAACGCATTGCGGTATCGCAATTCATAGCACTAAATTTAAAAGTTAAATAAACTGTTTATCAACAGTATGTTACACGTGACAAGCGTCGCGCTTTATAATGTTAGCAGAAATTCACATTATCCCTGAGAGCCGCCATCTTGAACATACTCCCTCAGCCAGCCTTGCGCAATTTGTGACCACGTGATACTTTGGCCGCATTTTATTGGTCAACGCTCGGCACAACCACAAACCTACGAGAAACCCGAAAAGTGGGCGGTGTTTTGTCCCGATTCCGAGCCGGACAACGCAAGTCGAAAAAATGCGCCTCTTAAAAAGACTTTCAGTGTCAGTCACGTGTTCATTAAAAGGCGCATCTTTGGCACTTACATACCCCCTTCTTCGGTATGACTTTGAAAGAAATTGTGAGTAAACGCCACTAATTAAAAAAGCATTAATGTACAAAAATATCAGCTTTAAATATTCCGGCAATACAACACGATTTACGGTAAATAGCGCGCAGCAAACCCGACAAATATTAATTATTAATGAGACTGGAAGTCTGACTTCCGGGTGACCATGGCGGATAACAAGGAAGATCAGAAATTCTGTCTCAGAGAAGTGCTCGATGTTTTCAAGTCATGTCTCACAGAAAACAAAGAAGTTGTTATAGATCACTATGTGGCAGGATGGCGAGGTCTTGTGAGGTAAGTGGTGGTTTCTTTAAATTTACCTGTATTTCATCTTCTGCTTTTGGCGCTATAGTCTGCTGATACTGTGAAAACAGAGAATGTTATCATTCATTCATCTATCCATCCATCCATTTATTCATTCATTCACGCAACCGATCGCCAGCCTACAGGTTCTTATTCTGTTTTTAAGATGTTTTGCAAACACTTTGCTGACATGGTAGCAACGCATGCAGCCATCATGTATGTGTCTCAGGCAGCAAATGTAAATAAAAGTGATGATAAACAGTATTGAGTACTTTTAACTTGCTTTTCTTTTAAGGTTCATGAACAGCCTGGGTAGTGTGTTCTCCTTCATCTCCAAAGATGCCGTAACTAAGATCCAGATCATGGTGAACCACCGCAGTGGTGAGAATGCTAAGCACTACGCCACCATCCAGTCCATGGTGAAGTATGAGCTGGAGAATGGGCTTGTGGACCTCACCAAGCAGGGAAGCTTCCCCACGTCGGGCTGCCGCACCCTGCTGAGGCTGCACCGAGCATTGCGCTGGCTCGAGCTCTTCCTGGAGCGTCTGCGCACCAGCACCGAGGACAGCAAGACCTGTGTCATGTGCGCTGATGCCTACAATGAGTCACTGGCTCAGTACCATCCCTGGATCATCCGCAAAGCCGCCGGTGTGGCTTTCTTTGCGCTTCCGGGGCGCCCCACATTCTTCGAGGTCATGAATGTGGGACCTCCTGAGCAGGTGGTCGCCATGCTGGGCGATGCACTGCCCCTCATTTCAGAAGTGTACCAAGTGACAGAGGAGCTGTACAGCAAACACAACCTTCTGGACCTCCCCTAGTTGGCCGACGGCACCAAATGGTCAATGGATGACCTGTTCTGTTTGGCTTATTCATAAAGAGATAAACAAGTATCCAGTACTGTAAACCTGAAACTGTCTCTTGCACCAAGGGCATTGCTTCTTTACCTAGGTTTCCTTCAGCACTATAACACTAGAGTGAAGTAATTATTCGCTAAATTTCAATTACATCATTGTGATAAATTTAAATAAAGCTTGAAAATCTGCAGGCACAGAACTGGGGTTGGGAAGTACTGAGCTGCAGTACATGTTAATAGAGCTGAGATTTATCATGGAATGGGAGTTGGATAATTTGGTTCGTAAGCTGTGTTGTCTGCAGGACATGGAGGGTCAATGTGTATTTTAGTGGGTTGCTGGTACAGGGGATGCAGGGAACTTTGGTGCTGAAATGGGCAGACTGAGTGAGTGGCAAATGATATTTTCAGAGGCGAAGTGCCCATTCCCATGTTGTCTTGTTCAAAACATTTGCGCACTGCTGCTCAAGAGTTGTCTCTGAAAGCAAAACTCTCCAATTGTATATTTTTAAAGGGTAGTGTGGTATTTGTGTTATTCCGTTTTCTGAAATGTATGCATAAAGGAACATGTTGCCTGACACAATATAATGAAGATTTGAATATGTTAAATAGTCAAATATGTTCTTAAAAGTGATTTTCAATTTACGTGAAGAAGGGACAACTTATGGGGAAAAAATGAGTTGCAAAGCTTTATAGATTTTACAGTACAGTACTCATCTATAGTACAAGCTGTATTCCAAATACACTATTACAGAGGAAGGCCTTTAATGCCTCATTTTTTATTTTCACTAGACATTTTTTGTTACAGTATCAATTTCAGGAAACACAGAAAACCTGCTGTAATGTTTTGATACAGCTTTAATTCAGTACTGCAGTTTTATGTGATGTCAATAATGGAACAATGCGTGTGTTTTCACTAAGGCTGGACTTGGTATTCACTTTTAGCTATATTTATTTTATTTTTGGCAGTATAATTATTTTTGTCACTTAATGTTAATGGGATGTGATTATTGAAATTTTTGGTCTTATGCTGTATATGTATATGGAAATAAATAGTTATCTGTTACACATTTTTTTTGCACTGTGCTGCATGTGTGCAACATACATTAGTTATTTATTCATATCTATTTGACATTCATAAGCAGCAATAGGTCACACTAACATACAGGCAAAAAGAGCAATTTATGAGTTAAAATTCTGCCAGACATTTCTACTGATCAAATGAGAAACCACTAATACCACAACTAATACTGGTACGACTACTAGCATCACTACTACTAATACTAATTATTATTATTGATATTATATTGCCTTCATTACTAAAAAAATTGCTGCTTCACACTGATTATGCTATACTCTTGTCTACTGTATTTTTCCTACATTTTAGATTTTAATAGACTGATTCCTGTTCACTCTCATTCTGCACTTATATAATGAAGAGTACATTAAACAGAGAGCATGATGGCACAGGACCACACAGACCGATTAAATAAGTTGAACAGATAGATGGAAATAGATAAATGTATAATTGATAACTAGATAGATGAGGTTCAGTGCAAATAGGGGGTGGTGATACAGTGGGAGCGGGTCAGTGGTGGTGGTGGTCAGTCCCTATGCTTTCCAGAGTTCATTAGGCTGACAGCCTGTGGGAAAAAAGCTGTTTGTGAGCCTGGTGGCGTTGGCCTGGAAGCTGCGATAAATGTCTTCCAGACGGCGGTGGTGAAAAGACTGTGGAGGGCGTGAGAGGGGACCCTGGTGATGATGTGAGCTTTCCTGACTCACCGCTTGTTGTGGGTAGTCTGGATGGTGGGTTGTGAGGTCTTGGTAATGAACTGGGCAGTCTTCACTACCCACTGCAGAGCTCCTCAGGCAGAGGCAGTGCAGTTACCACGCCAGACTGTGATACTCTGTATGGCACATCTGTAGAAACTGGTGAGCACTCCACCTCCTTAGGAAGGCTGTTGTGCCATCAGGTGGCTCATGCTGTGGTTACAGGAGAGGTTCTTGGTGACGTGCACTTCGAGGAGCTTGAATTTACTAGCTCCTCTGCTGAACCGCAGACAGAAGTAAATGGCTTGAATGCTTCAGAAGTCAACAGTCATCTCCTTGACCTTCTCGACATTCACCAGGATGAAAGCCGGTTCACTTCTCTGTAGGCCGACTCATCGTTGTTGGAGATGAGGCCCACAACTGTGGTGTCACCGGCATACCTGCTGATGCGGTTCCTGCTCGATTTGGGAAAACAACTAAAACGCCTTCAGTGCATGTTGAAAACATTTAAAAAATAGGATTTAAAATGTGATGACTTTTTACCACCATGCCTAAAGCAAAACTTAACAGTTAAATCTAATAATAAGCAGTGTTGCTGCTCTGGACCCCTGCGACCCTGCATGGCTTAGAGAGATAAATAAAGATGGATAAAAGGATAATCTTGCCTTAACATATTAAAAATGTTTGTTTCAAACTGGCGAATCAGCAATATTTTTGCTCTGGTATCACTAAGCGCAGCTGCTGGGTGTGGTTAGATCTGCCGGAGCCGCTTAGTTCTATTGCATAAAAACACATTTTATATTGAACAGTTTTGTCTCGTTTTCATCATCACAGCTGCGCGCGCAGTTGTTGAAACGATGAGAAACGAAACACCATTTCGCATATATTGCAACAACACCAACTGTGTGTGTGTGTTTTAATCGTTCTTCTAATATGACATATAGGGTAAACATTTCAACCACCGCGCCTCCCCGTCACACACTCCGTCGCGCGCCTCGTCGTCAGGACAACGTGGTTGCGGTGGTAACGGGAGCGACGCTAAAACGAACCCCCCCCCCCCCCCCCCCCCCCNGGTTGCGGTGGTAACGGGAGCGACGCTAAAACCAACCCCCCCCCCCCCTCCCCCAATGGACTCCATAAAGTGCAAAACGAATCGCCGCGATCCACATAAATGCGGATTCTCCGAATCACCACAGAGTTAAGGTACAGTAGAGGGTCTCACGATCGATATTTGAGCCACAGCTATTAGGGGGGCGTTAACTGTGATTTTAAAGCGCGATTTGTATAACTATTCTGCCGACGCACTGACCGCGGGATGAAAGCAAACAGATTTAGAAAATCATATTAGAAAAATGAATAAAAGCCTTCGCGGGTTTAAAATGCCTTATTCGGATCACTGGTTATTTTTTAAAACTTTTTCAATATCATTTTTGTATTGGACTGGAGAACAAGCTTCATCGGTCAGTGTGGTGAGAAAGTGGTGTAATAACACTGTGACAATAAATTCCTCTTTTGTAGTTTGTAGGTATGCAAGTAGAACAAATATCCATAAGACAACAGCAAACAAAAATCATTTGTATTACCTTTACTCCATGTTTATGTTTACTTTTTGGAAGTCATCTTTAAAAATTATTTAACAATTTTTATAGCTATATGACCTTTTGGCTGATATGATGAGATTTAATGCATTGAATAAGAACTAAAGCAGGAGACAGATCCAAACCAACCACCTTCAGGTAATGGTCATCGGAGATGCAGAGTAAACACTGAGGACTCAGGCCCAAGGCCTCAGTAAAATGCACAGCTTATATGATGGAGAAATCGTCACGTTTCATGAAAAGGCCTCCAGAAGAGTCTGTGATTCTTGTTCACCTGAGTTAAGCTCGTGTACAATATTGTGGAGGAATAGCTGTATCTGAATTGTGGTGTTCATGAGAGGTTTGTTTGGCTTCGCTGAGCTTTTAAGTAACAATAGAGTAAAACCAGGAAGTAGGTTCTCATGTTCACTGCTAGTGCTGCACAGAAAGCCCTGGTTATGACACACGCCTGTGTATTCGGGTGTTATTTGCAGTTTAGCTCACAATTATTTACAATTGAGTGAGTCAAATATCTGTATGATGCTTGTGAATTACGTGACAGTGAAAACAGTGTCTTTGTAGATTTATCAAAAATGAATTTTATTCGCTTCACACAAATGATGATGGATTGTTTAATCTAAGGGTTGTAACACAGTGACATTTTATTAAGTTGTTATTTTTTCATTTGCCTGACAGTTATGATGTTTGGTTTGTGATTTGCGCATTTATACACCTGGGGAAATTTTGCGGGAGCCGTTGAGTGTAAGGAACTTGATCAAGGGGTACAGAGCAGCAGGAGATGGGAGATGAACCAGGGAGAAACCAGCCTTTTGGACATTTCAGGAACAAATAAATGGAGCACATTTTACTGGGTCAAACATTTGTTTTTTAGACCAACATTGTTTTTAAGCACATGGTACTTCAAACAAGTAAGGTATGCAGAGTTTTTGTATTTAACAAAGATACAGTATTCTGCAAAAGTGTCAGGCGTGCAACTTGAATGTGTGTTGAGAAGTACAGGTAGATTCTTATCTACCATCAGGGGGGTTTCTGGTTGGTCCCAAATTCATTGTGCAGCCTGAGAATGACCTCAAACACTCGATCTCAGTCATACAGAACTATCTTGAGCAAAAAGAAGGAATCCTGCAACAGATGCTATGGTCCCCACAGAGCCCTGATCTCAACATGATCAAGTCAGTCTGGGAGGACATGCAGAGGCAGTCAAAGTCTGCAGAAGAACTGTGGCCGGTTCCTCAAAATGTTTGGAAGAACCTACCAACCTCCACCTTAAACTGCATGCAAGTTTGCATAACAGAATCGATGCCGTTTTAAAGACAAAGGGTGGTCCCACCGAATATTGATCTGATTGAGGTTTTTTTTGTCTCCTGCACTTTTTAGAAGGTTTATTGATTGATAAGTATTCATGGCATTATTTCTCGAACCATCCTCGCTTTATAGCATTTCTCCCGCAGGTGCCTAAGACTTTTGTACAGTACTGTACATATTATGCAAAGAAATTAAAGAATGCAAACACAGATTCCTGTTGCAATCTTGTTTTATAACACTTTGAAACAGTTTACAAATAAGCATTTGTGTCAGTTTTACAATGTTCAAACATGAAATTGTTCCCATACAATTTTTAAAATTATTTTGAAGGGGATGAAATTTTACATGTTTCTTTGATCTCATATTAGCATTTGACTTATTTAATATAAATCTGCAATTCAATTTTTTTTAACCACAGGGCATAGTTGGATAGTTTCAGCGCTCCTGTCTGAAAAAGTTATCATTTACTGTATATTTACTCTAAAATTTTGCACAACACGGGTCTAACTGGATAAATTCAGTGGTATTTTATCTGAGTTACATAGCAGTTATTAGGTATGATTTGAACTCTTTTCCAACCAATCTGTTGTCCAAGTAAGGAATTCCAGAAAACCTGAGTTTAACCTGAGAATATTGCCAAGTTAATCATTATATAATTTTAAAAATGAAACATTAAAAATGTATCATTAAATCCATAACTCAAGACATCCTTTCCCTTCAGTCTCATACAAGCTATTAAATATTATCTATTAAAAATTGGTATAATTCTACACTTCACCATCAGGATTAAATATTTTACCCAAAAAGCACCGTTTTTGACCGAGTGTTCAAAAGCAAAGTTTTGTTTCTAATTTTAATGTGCTTGTTGATCCGATGGTGCAAAATCCAGATTTGAGAAAACTCTTAACAAGCAAAATAAAAATGTCTAAATCGCAAGCGGGAGGTCATTTTGGCCCTCTGCACAAACCTTGGATTTAAGATTTTAGGTAGATTCAGGGGAGTAGATCTGGTGGATAAGAGTACCTGAAGAACTATGGACAGAAGTTTGTGACATTGTCCGGGTGGCACCAAAGAGAAAGAAGATCAAGACAGCAAGATGGTTATCTGCTGAGGCTTCAGAGGGGAAATGAAAGGCATACAGGGAAAGGTATGTCCAACTGAATGCAGAATTCTGGAGAAATAGTAAGAAGAGATGAGCAATGCAAAGAAATGGAGGAAGGTAATAGAAGGGGAAGAACAAGGGATCTCTTCAAGAAAGCTGGAGATATGAAGGGGACTTTCCATGTAAAAATGGCCTTAGTTGGAATCTAACAGAAGCAGAACAGATTATGAAGAGTTGGAAGGAAACCTTGTCATTGTGGCCTCTGTGGAGCTCAAGACACCCTCTGATCACGTGCCCTGATGCGTTGGACTGGAAGTGCTGGAGGGGCACGGGGATCCGAGGCTGCTCACACCTACATTTGCCATACATTCCATGAATCGAGAGTTCTGTTCTTGTTTTAGGTGTTCAGTCAACCTTGTACATAGTGGACACCAACAGCCTATCTTGACTCCTCTTCTGTTTGTGATATTCATGGGCAGGACATTGCCAGTCAAGCTTGGAGAGCATCCCAGTTGGGGAGACCAGGGTTGCACTGCTGCATCTGCAAGTACCGTGGTCCTGTTAGCACGGCCAGAATGTGATTTTCAGCATCCTGTGCGGCAGTTCACAGCTGAGTGTGATGCAGCTGGGATAAAGGTCAGCACCTTCAAATCTGAAGTGATGAATCTCTCCAGGAATAAGGTAGGTTATTCTCTCTAGTTGGTGATGAGCAGATTCCCTATGTGGAGCAGTTTATATACTTGTGGGATATTTTCATAAGTAGCAGCAGCCTCAATATCACTGGCTCACACTCTATAACTGGGTGAGGAGCTCAGCAGGGAGGGAGGCCCTTTGAGTAGAGCTATTGCTCCTGTAGCTCGAGAGGAACTGGTTGAGACATTTAGATAGAATACCTTCTGGGCACCTCCCATGGGTACCCCTTTGGATGGAAACCCAGGACCTGCTGGAGAGTTTGTCTCTTCTGTGGCTTGGTAGTACCTTCAGGTTCCCCAGGAGGAACTGGAAACTTGCTGCAGAAAAGGGAGTCTGGGTCTGTTTTATGACCCTCATGAAGACGTGCGGTAGCTAAACAAAAGTTTCGTTCATGAAATTTGGCATTAAAATTCAATTTGATTGGTGTATAGGAAATATTTTAACAGAAGAAACTCTTGTTCCTGTTTTCTGAGGACCTATAATTATATGAATCGAGTTGGCATTTTCTGTGACAAACTCCACTCTGTCTTTTGTATGTAGAAGAAACCAATGGCTGCCATAATGAAAACCAGAGTGTGAGTGCAGTCCCGTGGAAACCCCAGCAGCTCTTGTGAGATCATCTAGCCAACATGCATGTGTCCAGGCCCAAGTCCTCCAAAGGACGCTGCAGACCCAGTCTGGGTCACTCCCAGAGTGCTGAGGTGGTTTCCATCCACAGCACTGCCGTCGCCCCACGACCTTTGTCAGCAGCACACGAAAAAGGCGACTGCTGTGTCCAGCCCCATCCTCATTCGATCTTAAGGCAGAGCAACGTGATGAGCGTGGATGAGGTTGCGGAGCTCCTGCAGAGCATTCCTGCCACACCGACCGTGACCCTCAAGTACCAGGTGCTGCCCTCCATTAAGAGGAAAGGTGCAGGTCAGAGCCAGCCAGAAATCAGCAGTACTTCCAAGACTTGGAGTGTGTCAGAGCTTGAGCCGTCCATCTCTGCTGCGGCTGCTCCTGCCGGGGACTGCGGGAGTCTGCTGCTGGCAGTCCGGTGCCCGAGGGGAAGGAGGTTTCAGCAGCACTTCTGTCCCACAGACACCCTGCGGATGGTGCTGGCTGCTGCGGAGGCCAGATACGGGATAAAGTACGAACGAGGTACGATTGAAACCATGGGTGTACCACGGGTGAGCTTCACCGATCTGACACAGACGTTGGCTCAGGCTGGCATCCAGAACAGGTCTGTCCTGTGCATCTCCCAAGAGGACTGCAGCACTGTGGACACCACATGAAGCTTCTATCCAATGCTAGAGTTTTTTTTTTTTTTTTAACAACCTTGTTGTCAGATCCAGCTATGAGATCTAAAGCTCAAAAAATATACTAAGCGTTTTATGCATCCATTTGTTGCACTTAAGCCAACAGCTACGAATGTAAATGTATAGCAGTGTTTGCAGTTATTTTGGACAGCAAAATGCTGCAAAAAACATGGTAGAATGTGTGATTATATTGGTTACTTGCTCAGCTAGCATCTACAGCCATTAAGTCTGCACTATCTGGACTATATGTTGTCTATACTGTGATTTTATATTTTGTATAACCCTTAGTTATAAACTACTAAAATTTATAAAAATGATTTACCTTCAGAAATAAAATTCTGGAAAAAAAAAATCAGTGCAGTTTATTTTAGCAAAGGCTGTATGTGGTTTAAAAAAAAACACAGTAAAAGTTGATACTTTACATGATGGCTATCAAGATCCTGCCAACAAGGTTATAAGTGTAACACACAAAAACCCTGATCTTAGTGTAATGCTCACTGAAAATTCTGTCAAAACATCTCAGATACTCTGAATATTCCTTCCACAAATGTGGAGAAAAGAAATACAAAATTACAGTTAAATATAACTAATATTGTTGCCCGTCAGCAGGCTTTATGAAGACGTACAACAGAACATGTCTTTATGTCACGCAAGAATTGCACCACAAAATAAGTCATATGTCAATTCATTAAAAAAAAAAAAAGCTACGTAAGGGAATGTTCCAGCAAGATGTATTTTTATCTATTACAACAAATACTATGTAGAAACAGCCATAGAACCATAAAAGCAGTTAAGTGCGAGGGAACTGCACTATGCGTGCTGCCATTTACTAGTTTTACAGCTAGAGTAAATTCAAGCATTTAAAATTTGAACTATTTCACTCAGGCACTCGCTCTCATAGCATCTTGGGATAAATACAATCAATAGGCAATTTAAGTCCAAAATAAAGAATAAAAAGCCATACACACTGCAGTACAAAAGAAAAAGTGTAACATGACTCGACACTTATGTCCAGTAAAGTCTTTTTCCTTTTTTAAAAACTGGTATATTTCATTACGGCACATTTTACACACTCCTGTTTTTACTCTGTAAAAGTGTCTTACTTCCTATTGTTGAACAGAACTTGTTAGCCAATTCTGCAAGGGAGAAAAAATATCACAAAGGCTGAGGAACAACTGGAACTGTTACTTTTAGGCCGTTTAGTGAGAGAGAAGGGAAACTAATTTTACAAACCCCCAAAAATGCTCCCCTTACAAAGCTGCTACCTTTTGCATTAGCACCCTCACCAAAAATGCCATGATATGATGTGAAATACAATGAACTTCACAATTTACTTCAATTTACTGTCTTGTGGTTCATACTGACATGTGTCCCCATCTGGGTAAGGAGGATTCATTATTAAACATCACTAAATGGTTAAACACGTGTGAAACTCTTGAGGAATGTTTTGCTTCTTTGTACCTGAAGCTGTGAAAAATGTGGCCATATTCATTATGTCTTTTTCAGAAGTAGTGCATAGTTTCTATGCGGTATATAAACTGCTGTGATGTGCAAAGTAGACTCGACTACTGAGCGGAAGCAGCCGATCCAGCTGTACTGATCCGACCACCAATTTCACTGACAGGAGAGAGTTATACTGGTTGGTAAAACAGTTTGGAGTTTCACAGGTTTACCCCGACGTCCGGCTTTAACTCAGGCTTCACGAGTCAGATTTAACAAATATTTAGCTCTGTCACACTTTAGTTAGAAAACCTGCAATGCAGACGAGATTTAGTGCCCTTTTCCACACCAAACCAGACTAGGATCTGTGCTCCAAAAACTTCTAGAAATAAAAGGAGACCTTTTGTAAAACACTCCACTCTTGTCTATTGTAGTCTCTTCGTTTGCTTGGGTTCTGTTTCCAAACTTTCCTTGCTTTAATTTATTTGCTCCCTATAATTTCAGCACAAAGATCAAATGAAGAGAGCAGGGTTGGATTTCTATCTGAGAAGTAAGTGCTGTTTTTGACACCAAACAATCCTTACAGTGACCAGGGATCTCAGACTTGGGACACAAGAGCAGTTATTGGTCATCCAATTAAAACAAGGAAAATCAGAGAACCAAAAACCCAAACCAAACTCCACGTCTCATTCGCACAAATTCAATCTATTTGGCATATAGTTAATGGACCTGAAGTTTAAAACATTTTTCTTTTAAGGCTAGGCTAAGACCTAATTGTATAATCATTTTGTAAACATTACTTCTGTCTGTAGCAGTTTGTTCGTTTTCCAAAATAAAATAAATCCCCACAGTTACCGAAGTCCAACTGCAAAAAAGACTTTGAGGTAACTTATTCCAACGTCTGCAGAAATAGATCCCCGCAGTGAGGACGTCCGCATGAAGGGGAAGGCGTGTCAGTTCCTCAGTTGTTAATCTTCTCGATTTCGTCCAGGTCATCCGCATCAAGCCTCTCTATTTTCTTGTCTGACGGTCACACAAAGACAAGACACAAATTTTACATCAATTTAACTTGGCAAGCTATGCCATGAATTACCTCTTGATTCCAGTAATGTGCTCACTTTCCCATAAATTCTGTGGGAAAAGCTGCAATTTTCTATCTTGTTTTGCAGCTTTTTAAACATTACAATTGACCAGATTTTTGGCCAGTTCTACTAGAACGTGAATGAACCCTGAAAGAGAGGGTGCTGCCAGTGTCGTTTTTGTGTCATTTCCTTGGTGTGGAAGATAGTGAAATGTTGTAATTGCCCCCTTCATAGTAACTTATGGTTAGCTAAGGTGTTGACCAGGGTCTCACACCACCACCAAAACTATTTCAACTCTGCAACATCTGCAGATTCTCATGCACTAACAACTCTTTTCAGATCTTGCCACAACATTCTATTTGGATTCAGGTCAGGATTCTGACCAAACCATTCCATACCTTTCTTCATTCAATTTGATGTTGACTTGCTTGCAGGTTTGGAATCACTGTAATGCTGAATGGCTCAGCTTCAGTTCACTGGACTGATGGACATTCTCCTTTGCAATTCAAGATTCGTACAATACAGCAATACCCTGGTTCACCCTCTCAAAACTTTCCGACAACTGAACGTCATTTATGTGGATTAATGTAATAAAACACACAAAAGGATGCTGAGGAAGAGGAGGAGAGCTCTCCCCTTACCCTCATTTTACTGCATTTTTACGGTCTTTTCAGTGTTTTAAGTTTCTCCTTACATNCCAGCTGAGGAAGAGGAGGAGAGCTCTCCCCTTACCCTCATTTTACTGCATTTTTACGGTCTTTTCAGTGTTTTAAGTTTCTCCTTACATATTTTCACTTATGTATACAATATGCTTGCAAAGGTAAGTAAGAAACAACTATATGTGATTCTGATAAGATTTTCAGTAAAATTTTATTCTACTGAAATTGTATTTTCACCTATGTAATAAAATGTAATGTTAAAATGACCTGTTTACCACTGCTTTGGTTAGAGCTCCACTTTCCAGGAACCAATCCCGAGTGCTAACAGGAGTGTTACTGTAACAGGAAAACCTCCTTAAACCATCATGCTGCCACTGGAATGACTGAGCACTGGTATGAAAAAAGCAGCTCTGAAATTCACCACATGTAAATGGAGTCCAGATCATCCAAAAAGTTCTACTTTTGAGTCACCGGTCAACAAAATATCCATTCAGATCTGCTGACAGACATCCTGGGGCTTTTTGCATAACGCAGAAGAGCTTTCAGGTTCTTTGTGCAGCTCAGCAGTTTGAGATCAGAACAGATTGCATTCAAGCAGCTGACTAACCCCTTAATTTAGGGCGATTCAAGTTAGAGGGAAATTATTTTTTTTTAAACCTATGGTGCACATTTTGTCGTCTTCTATACCAAGGAAGTGACAGAACCAACACTGCGGTTGTTTTTTCCACCTCTCAGGCTCTACATAGAATTGAAAATTTAGTATTTTAATCTCAAAAAGCTGCTAAATTGGAAAGAGTGAAGATATTTTTTTTGCAGCGCAGTAGTTTACAGTTTTTGTAGGAGTGCTCTGGAAAACATTTCAAGAGCAGTGTGAACTCACTGAAGTGCTCTTGGATCCGATTGAGGATGTTCATGCTCTGTTTACTGTCCACCATGTTGATGGCCAGCCCTCTCTTGCCAAAACGCCCAGTGCGGCCAATGCGGTGCAGGTAGGTCTCATTGTCAGGGTTGCCATCTTTGTCCACTGGGAGGTCAAAGTTAATCACGACAGACACCTGCTCCACGTCAATTCCTACGAACAATACAAAACAGTTTCTTGTATAAGATGCAGTTTAGGAAAAGCTACTTTAGGACAGATACGATGAGAATTAGTATGAAGAACCTGAACCAAACTATCCTTACTATGTCAATGTTCTCCTGAAAGATATTACTGAACTAAAATCTTGTCTCGTTCAAATACCGATTCCATTTACTGTAACAGCTTGTTGGATTGTATAAGAAAGAAACACTAAAGAAATTCTGGCAGCATTTATCCTCACCTCTGGCACATACGTTGGTGGTGACCAGCACTTTTTCCTTGCCCTCCCGGAAGCGCTCGATGACCGCGGCCCTCTGTTCCACCATCATTTCTCCGCTGAGCAGTGCCACCTGGTGACCTTCCCTGGACAGCTCTCCGGCAAGCCAGGCTGCGGTCTTCCGTGTCTAAGGAAAAACACACAAACCAAGAGGAGTATGCACTAGGTACTGGTGCTGTAAATAAACTGGTTTTAAAAAGTCTAAATTAAAGGGATTTGAATGAGAACTGACATGGCAAAAGATCATG
Organism: Arapaima gigas; assembly: GCA_900497675.1. Taxonomy (NCBI): domain Eukaryota; kingdom Metazoa; phylum Chordata; class Actinopteri; order Osteoglossiformes; family Osteoglossidae; genus Arapaima; species Arapaima gigas. Next base: position 257,576 of record UFQX01000642.1, read on the forward strand.
GCTTGTGCAATGGTTATAGCCCCGTAGATGTTGCAAAGTGCCAGGAACTTCTCCTCCTTGTTGCTGCAGAGCACATAGTACTGCTTGATAGTGTCCAGCGTTTCCTCCTCCCGTTTCAGTTTGATGATATTGGGGTCAGGCACGATCCGCTGTGCGNCGTTTCCTCCTCCCGTTTCAGTTTGATGATATTGGGGTCAGGCACGATCCGCTGTGCGAACTTCCACACCGAGTCCTCAAAGGTGGCTGAGAACAGCAACATCTGACAATCCTTGGGCAACATCCTGTGGGAGAGCAGCAGAGAAGCTTCACCAAATATGCCAGTGTAAATGATAGAGTGAAACTATAAAATTAAACTATAAGAACATGGCACCAAGAGTGCTACAAGTCCTTCCTCTCTGGCTGCATCCTCCAGAGCAGCCAAATCCCTCTTGGGATTTGAGAACAATCTCAAACCTTCTTCTAAAGACTATTAAACTGTTTTCTCATTCCACTTATGTCACCACTGGCTGAGGCAGGATAGATTTCCTGCCATGCTATTTACCCCGAAACGTTACGAACTTTGCCTTTTGACCTCACCATACGTGAAATATGTCACTGCGTATGCAGTTCAACCCGGAACCATTTACAGTTAACAATGGCCTATGATGCCACTCTAATAATCTGATGCAGGCTGATGTCAACAGATTATTGTCACTTAGAATCATTTCTTGTAGATGACTCTTTGGTACTGCAGTCTTGTCCCCATAATGCCTTGAGACATAACACTGTACAGCAGCTAAGGACATACTTTTCTAATGGTGCTACAAGGTGTTTTACAGTGTTTTAGCAATATTTGAGAAAGTTGTTCTGGGGTTTTTGAATGGTTAGGGAAGGCATCATTATGTTTCCCCCTTTAAAACAATGGAAAACAGCATAACGCTACACACAATTTCGATATCTGCAGCATTTTTAGGAGAGAATTAAGCCTGTAAATCAGGAGTTATATATACACACCTCCACAAATACACTCACTTGGTCCCACTTAAAACCTCACCTGTTTACATGGCAAAACCAAATAATTTTTTTAAAAAAAGTTCTGTTAGACTACAGGAAATATTCTAAATGAGATCCTTATGAGTCACCACATTTTCGTTGAAAAGCCAGACATAATATATTTTATCCTGTCTGCCTCCATTAATTCTTGCACACGTGTCACACAATACGCTTTCAATTTCAGACAAGTAAATACACAAAAGCATACTTTCGGTTTCATACCCGGATGAAGTTGCTATAATGCTTTTTTCAGTATCGCCCGTAACCCCTGCAGTTCTAACAGACGGTTGTCTACACCATTTCGCTTTAGCCAAAGATCCTGTTGTGTGCCATTTTGCAACTAAGTCCTGTATTGTGCTCTCTGCTGGAATCCCGGCATTAGGAAACGTCTGAGCAAACACTGAATGTACAACATTCACGTACCTCCATAGAGTAAAGCAGATCCTAAGGAGCCAGCCGAATAAGATCTGAACTATCAACATATATGCTCTGCCAGTCATCAGATACCCAGCTGCCATAGTAAGCTGGCCAAAAGAGGATGTGGAAGCTGCCGAAATTGAGACTCAAAAACTCCTTTCAATAAACAGAGCCTTCAATTCAAAATCCAACACCCAGAGACTGTACACCTGACGGAAGGGCGAAGCGGCCTGGAAAGTGTGATGACAATAGTGCTGAATGAGATTCTGAACATCCACGACTACATCCGA